>MU790545.1:0-129237 GCA_027886635.1 Lentinula boryana
AAGTGTGAGGGATGTAAAAGCAAGGTGTAGAAGAATCGCGGAGGTAAGCTCCGCGACGGAAGGAAAATGATTAAATCGAAATACCGGAAAATGATTGTCGGGACCGCGGGAGTTGAACTTGGCATGGTCGTAACAGTTCCAGATGTTACGACAATAGTCATTCAAACTAACTCCGAAAATCCCCCAGCAGTCCTGACTAGTTGGACCAATCCTGCAGAGAAAGACCTTCGGAGGGAAACGGCTGTTTACAACCATATGGGTGGTAAGAATATCATCAGCTGCAGACCAGATTCGTTCACCGAACTCAAACGCGCGCCTCGTCGCTTTCTCGCAAAGAGGCGATTCGATAATGTCAATGCGAATCTAGCATTTGCTCGAGATTTGGGCCAGCAGCTCTACAACGCTGCGGAACAGATGGCCGATTATGCGGCAATTTTCTTCAAAAAGTATCCTGATTCGGCCCAATTTCTCGCCATCATTGGGTCTGGTCCTTTTTGGCGCTCTGCTATTGTCACCCCTGCTGACTGCCCTTGGTCCGAGCCTGGTCAATGGTTGCCTAGATTGGAAAGGTCAAGAAAACTAGACAAGTTTTTTCATTTCTTTGGGCTCGAGTATTTTGAAATTGGAACAAAGCATTCGGATGCTGAGTGGGACAAAGTTCACCAGAGTTACTTTATGAAGGAAGCAGATTGAAACGTTTGATTGGTGCTGTGATGAGGATGTGTTGATAAACCCTTTTGTTTGCGTACGAATGGCACATCTGTACTATCTCTCACAGAAGCCTCTGCCAAGTTCTTCAGGCATAGTTCACAGCTTAGAATACTTAACCTCGCTACTAGTAGCCGCTCTGATAGCGCAACTGAGGGGACTCGGAGGGGGAGTACATTGCCTCAACGTCCGATCGGCTCAACCCGGTTATCCTCGACAATTTTTAGATTTCTTGATTATGTCCAAGATCGATTCATTGATACCCAGCATAGACACCAGTGAATATGTTATTTTCCTTGGCAAGTCTCCTAGCACAAGGAGGCTGGCTCAAAGCTTGAGAGATCCTGTCAATAGCATTCTCCAACTTCAGTGAAGCTATTTCTCGTGACCTTGAAGTGAGCTACCGTCACTCAAATCGATTAAGTATATATATAGGAGGTTAACTTATTGTTACTGTCTACGTGACATATAGCCGATGCCGGAACGTTTGAGTGATGCTTGTGAATTGAATCAGCGCCTCAAAGCGCTATGCCGACTCTCCCACGCCTGCTATCTTATTTGCCAAGCTCAGGCCTTTTAATTCCCAACCCTTCTGCTTCTGCGAGGCGCGCTTGTCTGCGTTCGGCCTCGCTTCAGTCCCTGCTCAAGCTCAGGCGAGGTTTTTCGAATCTCATCTATCTGACAGAGAAATCGTCTGAAATCATTCTCGATGTCTTTTCAGTATGATTTGTGGACAACCTATGGATCATGGCGGCGGCGATCATCACCTCAAGTTATATTGCGGGCTGGGAATGGCCCTGTTCGCCCGGGTTCAAGTCACGCTGTCCAATCACCCATAGTGAATGCTTGATGAATATCTTCTTGGTTACAATTACAGCTCACACTGTTCAACTACAAGATTCAAGCCTCTTGTCATTTCCAACATAAACCTGTTTTCGTTTTTAAAGGAAGGTAAATATGAATAGACTGTATCGATACAACATCGATATCCACGGTCTCCTGCAAGCGCTGATATGAGTACTTGTCGATCTCGTCGGGTTTGTGTCGACCCGTTTCCATTCCCAAAGGCCTCTCAAATTTGGTCAATCCATCGAATTTTGAACGTTCGTTATTTGCGGATGTACTGGTTATCTCGATTACAAGATGAGAAAATTCAGAGACGCGCCTCAAGCTACTCTACCGAATTGTCGATTGCAAGGAGACATTGACATTCAACTTGAATATTTGATATTGGCGCTGAAAGCGCCTGTTCTACATTGCACTTGAAAGTCAGAACAGACGCTTCCAACTTTTTCTTCATTTGCGTGGTCTAACAGAAGGTATATAAGCATACAGAGAATTATGCATAATGCAAACCACGCAGAAAAATTAATCCATTCAACGCGAACCTGGAATCCAGTCTTACCACAATGGCCAACCAAGAACAAAAAAATTATGAAAACACCAAGAGATTCCTCCATTCTCGTCAAAAGAGTGAACTTGCGAAATTTGGGTATGCCTGCTTGGAACTAAACGAAGTATATATACCTTAATCGCGCTACTGTACCCTAAAAATCTGACAACATATAGAGTCTAGGCTTTTGTAAACCCGACCAGCCATGGTCGGTCAATATCTCCGGGGATGGACTTTGGTACCAGTCGATAACAACCTTAGCGCATGACGCTGCTGTCAAAACACACTTTACCTTGCTGGTTGCAACTTCCCCAAAGCCATACTTTACGTCTGATCATATGAGGTTTGCTGTGAAGTATGATTTACCATGCTTAGAAGAGTGAGGGTTTTTCAAGTCCTTTGAACGTGTGCCATTTGTCTGATTCGATTATATGCAGAACTCTACAGCACGTGCACTCCTTCCTACAGGACCTCCAGGACCAGCGCAAGCAAGGTCGTAATGATTTTGAAGAATATGAGAATCAAGCCAAGAGACTCATAGGCGATTTGAAAGCGCTGATTGTCGTAACATTGGATGTGCGTATGATTGCGCCGCAATGGTCCCAGCTGTGCCTAACGAAACATCGTGTGTAGGAGTTCCCTGTTGATCAGCAGGCTCTCAACATGTTGATAGCTGACCACGAAAGCAGAAGCTGATTTCGTTGCTTCTCGGCCAGCTATGAAAGTTACTTCCCTCAGATTTGTCAAGGGTTGGGTATGAGGTGGTGAGGTGTAGGAGTCATGACCGGACTTCGAGGCTATATGGTGGATGTCGAGTCTTGGTACGAGGGACATTTCGTTTTTACTTCTGTTGATACTAGATCCGTGCTCGCCTTATTTATACGTACCGAAATATGTCCCGCAACCTCAGTCGTTTGCACCTATTCGTGCACCTCTGAGGGTGAGTTCTTTGTAGAGTTACTACCTGTTTATTGATACTGATATACGCACTGCAGATTGATACTTATGATAGTTTCTAAAGGTAGTTAGTACTAATCGAGTTGTTTGCATCTATTCGTGCTCACTGGCACCCTGAAGATTGATACTTGCGATAGTTTCTACAAGATTGTAAAACGTGCTAGTAGAAAATGCGCACATGGAATCGTTATAATATCTCTCTATCCTGTGATTTGTCAACTTAATGGCTCGCAGAAATTATACCACTGGCACTTACAATGTTAACGCTAATTGTTTGCATCATAGTGGACTGGTATAGTTTGGCATATATTCTTCAAATTCATTGAGCTCTGATTGCTCTCCTCCTTTTGAAAACTCTCTTCGTTCTCCTGTCTTGATATATTTATATCTGTCCCCTATCCACAAGTTGGTGAACCATTCAGGTCGTCAGATTTTTGGATGATTGACATGTCTGGCGTCTAAAGGTTATTGCTCTCGGGTAAATTTCTTCCGGACATTTTCTGCACAGGCCATTATTCAAGAAAAAAGTGGTATCCGATAGTCTAACATCCGGTCGAATAACTTGAATATGATAGCAAGGTCAGTCAACACATGCTTTCTCCGGAGATGCTTTCTCTCCGGGAATGCTGCCTCTATGATTTCAGCCTCATGCGATGGAAGTTAGTCAGTTCCATTCAGCAGTGATAGTCATATCTATCAATGCCTGACAAGATGAACAAGGGCGAGAGGTTCCAACACAGGTCCTGACTCCTAGAGGGGAAGCGAGCAAAGAATTATCTTTCTATCAATCGGGCGTTCATCTACAAGTTTTATTCACAAAGGATATCCGTAGGTAGTACTTAAGCGCATAAGCATTCGTCCACAGTGGGTATCATTCATCTTATTTTCCCCAACACTAGAGTCAGAACATGGCAAGTCGACAAGAATCTAATTATCAGGAAACCAAAGATTTCCTTCGCTCTCATCGAAACATTAGGCTTGCGAGATTAGGCTATAATTGTTTGGAGTTGCATGAGGTGAATTCCATGACTGTGCTGGCTTGCGATTCCTTTTCCAACGCTAATGGACATTCCTAGAGACTCGGTCTCTGCTACAGTGACCGACCTTGGACTATTGATCCAAATGGACAGGGAATTTGGTACCAGTTTGTAGCGAATCTTGCTCAAGACGCTGCTACCAAAGCACATTTTTACTTGATGGTTGCAACATCCCCAAGGCGGCATCTAGTGTATGGACAACTGAGATTACTGGTCGGATGTGATGCTGAAAGGCTGGAGATGTGAGAATTTTTCTTTACATCTTTGCCAGACATTGATTGACATGAACCGTGCACTGAGGTAGGGCTTTACAAAGGGTTGTCAGCTTTTTGCAAAACCTGGCGCTTTATCTCGCTGTCAACCGTCTTAATCAAGCGATCAACAATCAGGCAAAAGACCTTCTAGACGATCTGAAAGAGACAATTGTCTTGAGATTGGATGTATGTGCGGAATAACATTCCAGAGTTGTCATGTAGCCATGCCATTTCTTACTATTGCCTTTAGGATTTCCCCATTGATCAAAACGCTTTAGAGATGTTTCGCTCTGCCAATGTCTGACCACTTTAACGTACCAACTCAGTAGCCTTATTGAATCGAGAACCCCTCACTCTCAGTCAACCGTCGGTGTTTCGGGCCTCAACTGTTCCTACTTACCTATGCTTTACCATACATCATGAACGATTTACCTAGTCCGACTACTTTCCGATATGTACTGGTTACTATCTTTTCCATTGGACCTTCTTTGTTTCATAAATTTTCACCTTACAAGTTGCATACACGACTCGTTTCCCCATTTTATCTATTTACCTACTGATAGAATCACCCACCCTCAGTCGTTATCACCTTCGTGTGTCCGCCTGAGGTGGGTTCTCCCTTCTTCCAGTGACTGAGAGCTTATCTATTGATTATCGTCCTCGTACTTATTTGTACTCGTTATCGACACTTATATATCTGAGTCAATCAACGCATAGAAGTACACGTAGTCTTTTCAGTTAGAGTCCACTTCTATGGCATATCTGAATACTTGATTGACTGACATTCATTAATACAACTCACTGATAGTATACATCCTTTTCCAAAGAGGTAGTATCCTGCTGTAACGTATTCCCCTTCGTAAATATCTTGGTACTCGATGTCGAGGAAGACGACCACTTCCTTGACCTCATCATTAGCGAACCGATAAAATTCGCCACAGCAGGTGCGTAATACGTGAGTGAAGGTGTCAAGGGTTTCTAGCTTTGTCGGGTGATGACTGTCTGCGAACCCTTTCCCCCTCGATGGACGTACTAGCGCTCGACTAATATCAGATTTCAAGCAGGGTGGCCATTATCAAAATGGATTGCGGAAAAGTTTTTGTCTGTTCCTGTAACTTGAAGAACCTGAGTTTGACTATTGAGTGGTGTCACTGGACATCTTGAATCTGCTACACGGCAAGATAAGGAAACTTGGAAAGTGTCTTGAATGAGTCGTTAGACGCTGGAGATGAAGGGGTGATGGGAATGATGAGTCGCAAGTGGATGATCCGGACAATGGAAGTGATCATGAAGATCATGATGGTGATGCAGAAGCAGATGACCACGAGGATTCGGACGAGTCCGGCGATGACTTGGGGACTGACGACAGAGAAGGTTTGTGCGAAGATGATGGATATGGAACTGCATAGTATTGCAGTATAGCGCAAGCATTGTAATTGCAATACAGCATAGAACCACCGTGCTAATTGATTTGTGTATTGAAATTTTGTTTCCTCCGTTTGGCAGGCTGGGGCAAATGTCAAAAGTATGATATGGTTTTACACAGTCGGGATACTTCGTCATTCTCCTATCTGGTACCATCGCGGCAGAAAGAATATAATAATTTAAATGATGGATATGAATTCAAACTCGCTTCAACGATTTAGTGATGAAAGTCTATAATACATGAAGCTGTGGGTTTTCTCCAATGTTGCATATTCATTTAATATCGACGAAGTTATACATTGGGGCACAGAATATCCGACACCGTGAAACAATTTCAATTACAGTCATTCTCTGATTTCTTCCCAACGAGACGACTTTCTGAGGCTTTACCATTTCCCTGAATGGGACAAAATCGACTTAGTATCATGAATCACAACGATGTCGACGTCGAAGCTCACCTCCCGTGAATTTGCCCAAGTTGTCGGAAATAGTATCACTAATCTTGTCTGCAGTGCTCTGGTCCTAAAGCGAGAGTGTATCAGCACAAATTTTGCCTCGCAAGGGCTACTTGTTAAAAGCTGAAAACTAAAAACTCCAAACTCACAAGGTTATAGCCAGCCTTTTGAGCCGCAAACGCAACGCCTTTGTCGACGTAGGACTCCACAGAGCTCTGGCTACGGTTTCCAGTTTGGTTATTAGAGCTATTGGACGACCCATAAGAGGAGTCGTTGTTGTTCCTCGAACCGTAAGAGTCGTTGTTGTTGTTATTCGAGCCGTAGGAGTCGTTGTTCGAACTGCCGTAGGAGTTCGAGCCGTATGAGTCGCTGTTATTGTTGCTAGAGCCATAAGAGTCGTTGTTCGAACTACCGTATGAATTCTTGTCGTTGGAGCCGTGGGAGGTGTTAGTCGACCCATAGGAGTCGTTGTTCGAACCGCCGTAGGAATTCTTGTTGTTGGAGCCGTAAGAGTTGTTATTTAACCCATAGGAGTCGTTGTTCGAACTACCGTACGAGTTCTTGTTGCTCGAACCGTAAGAATCATCGTTGTTCGAACCGCGGGAGTTGTTATTCGACCCGTAGGAGTCGTTCGAGCCATATGAGTTATTGTTCGAACCATAGGTGTCGTTTCCGCCAGAGTTGCTGTTATTGTTGTTCCTAGAGCCATAGGAATCTTGGTTTCCTGAAGACCCATAGTTGTTAGAATTCGACGATCCGTATGAATCGTTATCATTGGAGCGGCCATATTCTTTTTGCTCGTTGCTATCTCTGTTGTTCGAACCGTAAGAATTCGAGTTGGAGATATCAGAGTTGTTGCTCGATCCGTAAGAATCACTGTTGTTGTTGTTGTTGTAAGACATGACTTTCAGAAATAACATTAGACATTAGTCCAAGGTGAAAACAGCAATAAAAAAGTACCAGTCAGGGAGTACGCAAATGTGAACTTGGGGAAAAGTTTAAGGAAAAGATAGCTGGGCTCAATGCGTACTATCTGATCCTTTTTATCCTCTACACTGCCTAGATCTAGATAGCTAGGTGACGTCAAACTCACAAAATGGGGCAACCAACAGTCCACCCAAATTCCCTTTCTGGAAGATATTAAAACTCTTTTAGATCCGCAAGTTCTGCTGACATGGCATTGAAGGCTAGGATGGAAAGATTCCAAGGATTGATGTCAACTTTATGGCAGGTTATTAGGGGCTATCAACTGAGCATTGTCCTTCTGCGCAAAGATGTCCTAGCGTCTTCGCTAGAGCGAAATTCAAAATAACTGAGCGTGCATGCAGGCTTTCAATCGCCCTTCAATCCGGCCGTACGCAGGAACCGAAAAGCGTATCTCGGAAAACATGAGTTTGATTAGCCGACCAATTGTGAGGCTGCGTCCATGCGTTACATACAGCGCTGAGTAGCGGAGAGGCGAACGATCCATATGGGACATCCTTCAGGCCTGGATATCGAAGCAAACATAAACATTGAGACCAAGTATGTAGGGCGTAAAAACCACGAACCCATCTTGAAATATATTGGGATTGATCCATGTATGTGGCAACTCTCATGGCCTAGGATGACAAGATTTGCTTGCGATCCAGCATCATCTATAGCTGGCAGCACAGAATACACCGTTTCTGATCACAAGTTCACGATGTATGTTGCATTCGACATCGCAAGCAAGGATCACGAAGAGCATTCATATCACTTTCGAAATTTATGCAACTCAGATTGCAAAAATTGAAAGCTGAAGAAAAGAGAGATTAAATATGTCATTAGTATGAGTACTGGATCACAAAGTGTTTCCTGTTGATATGTACGTCCTGATTTCTCCATTATTTAGGATCAGCGACGAACCCACACATTTTGCATTTACGCAGATCAGCATTTTGTTGCCAACGTTCAATTACTGGCTTGAGTTGCGTTCCGAGATCAGTAACATGAAACGACTCTTCATAGATTATTGTTGGCTTGTCGTGAGTTGATGACGGACAGTACCACCGTAATCGATCTATTGACGAAGAGAATCAGTCACGAAAGACGTAAATCATTTTTGAATATTCCACCTGTTGAATTCTCAGGACGTTCACGTTCAATGACAAGGCCAATAGTATCGGCAAAGCGAACCGGGTTATGAGGTGTATTGGCTGAAAATAATCTAGTTAGCATATAATCACCATATAGCAAAGATGCATACCAGGAAGTAAAAACATCTCTCCTTCCTCGATTCGAATGTCCCTAAAAGTACCATCGTCTATTGTTCTTAAAAGCATTCCACCCTTGTGTTGGTAGAACCATTCCTATGGCGGGGCATAAGAGCTTGCATCAGTCCTGATCAGCAGGTCCATACTTCAGTTTCGTTGACATGATAATCGTTCCGTTCGTTGGGACCTCCCACCACCATGACGATAAAATCGCCACCGCGATAGAGACAGAAATTGTTCACAGGAGGCTTTAGCAGGTTAGAGTTTTCAGAAAGCCATTTTAGAAAGTTGATTGGAGTTGAGAGAGGCATGGTAGACGTAGTGAGAACACAGCTGTATGACAAAGAGAGAAAGAAATTATTCAGACACTTTCGGGATTCGGAACTGTTATCCGTCGGAGTCGGCTCGATCCGAAAGCATGTGACTGTGGAAGACAGTCATTGCTAAAGGCGGCCCGGCCAGTCAACTTTCGTGAGCCTTCAGAAATCAAGAGAAAGCACTCGTTCCACGAACCCTTTATATGCTATCATAGGACTCCATAAGACTACAGTATAATGGCTCCTTCAACTTCTCTAACAATTGGCGAGGGAAAGAGAAGAAGCTCAATGGATAAAACAAAAGTCTCTCATGTACGATTGCTTTTTTTTTCCTTCTTTTCAATGTCTGGCTCTGCGAACATTAATTCTGTCCGTAGCTTTCGCGACAACTACAACTACGACTGCAATACGCCAAACTCAAAGTAGAACATGGCTGGGTACGCTTTCTCTCATGTTTCATTCAAAATCAACCAACCAATTGATCCATCTGTTGTTAGCACAAACAAAATTTAAACGAAGTCGAAAATCTTTACTTCAGGCGAACGAATAGTAGACCCCGGCAACAATCAACCTATGGACCCGTCACCCAAACTTCGTATTCGAGCACAAGTAATACTCAGCCTCTGGCCCCGCAATCCCTTTCATTCAAAGCACATAGCTTTTCTTCCAAGGTTTCTGAATCTGAGCAAGTCAGACCTCACAATTCCTCAGCATTCCCTTCTTCCCTTTCATCCGCTGTTATACCCTCATTACACAGTGCCACTCCACCAATCGCAAAAACACCAAATGACGCGCAATCTTCATCCCAGGGCGCTAATAATTCACCTGCTCAAACTTCGTCGCTTCTTCCTTCTCCACATATCGGACCAACCTTCTCACCTGCGGTATCCATGTCTTTACATACCAATTCCTCAAATGTGTGTATACCTTTCCGCACTATAACCAGGATCTCATACTCATCTTTGATCTGTCTAGAACTTGCAAGTTTTCCAGCCAGCACCTTCATCTTCATCTTCAATCCCACATACTACAACGTCATACCGTCCTGCAATTTCATTATCGGCTCGAGCTTTGCAAAAACAACCTCAATCCGCAAACGAGGCTCAGCTTACTTCCACTGCTACTGCTCAACCACGTCCAGCAAGCATAAGCTCTCTACCAGCTTATCCTGCATCTGTTTCTTCACCAGCACTTTCTGTTTTCCCAACTTTCAGTCAATTCACAGCCTCACCGATTGCCGTTATTGATACAATAGGACAGAACGCCCCTTCGCTGACCTACGACTCCTTCTGGTCTTCACATAATGCCTCTGTAATAGCAAAACGTCCGCTAAGTTTCCGAACGTCAGTCGGACTACTTGGAGCAAGCGGAGAATTCGGAGCTGGAATAGGAACTGGGATGAGTAGTGGAGTTACTGCATATCCTGGCTCTGTAGATACCGCAAGGACGTAAGTAGTTCCTATTTACATGGTCATGGAATGCTTTCTGCATGTTTCCAAGCTCGTTCCACTTACTCCATAACCTAGAAATAGTTGATATCATCGCTTTCTAACCAACCTCCAGTATCCGCCACATTCACTACCCGGTCCCTCTCCCTCTCTTCTCTATTTTGCCACATTCCGATCTCCTGTTGCTCTTCCATCATAATAGCCCCATCCGAGTACGGTTCACCGTTATCTCCTTCGTTCAATGGCTGGCCCCCAATCGATTTTCTATCAGACTTGGGATAAGCGAACCTCAGACGGGAGAATGCTCGATGACCCGTTGGTACTCTCCGCGTTGCAGAAGGCATCGAAGAGGACGTTACGTCTCGTGCGCGCAACACACCTCCGAGCTCGGTTGCTATTGCTGTAGGAGTCCAGGCGCTGATATTCCAGCCATTGTCACTGCCCTGGAAGAAGCTTAGATTACAAGCCAGCGGGCGAAAGCAAAGCTCACATACCTGGTCAACGATCCATGACCGAACGTCCCGTACACCCTCCCAAGCCTCTTTCTCTTTGTTGAGGTTATCGAAGAACTCCGGTTTACAGACTTTCTGGTTGAGACGTGGGACCGGAGTCGGGAGTGAGTGAAGTGTCCCAAGTGCAAGTAGATGAAACCTGTATGGGTTGACTTGATACCACTAGACGGAGACTCGTTAGTATAAACGGAACCATAGTTGAAGAGCTGGAAAGACCCACTGCTTCGCCGCCGCTAGAGTCAGCCCAACTAAGCCAGTCAGCGACTCCGTCACACTCATCTACATCAACACAAAACTGGGTATAGTTTTGGTGGATGTACAAGGAAAATAACGAAGAGTCAATTGGCGAATCGGCGTAGAGGGTCTGCAAAACCTTCAATTATGACGGTAGAGATACCAGATTTATGAACCCACGTTGACGTCTACTCGACTGGTCTTTCTATCGTGTTCGCTCAAAAATGGCGGTAGCGCTGGTAGATCTTCCAACGTTCTGTCTAATTCTTGGTCCTTTTTGATGTCTTTAGCGGTAGCGGAGGGAGCCGAAGGATCAGTTTTGCCTAAAGAGAGCAAGTACATGAGACGATACAGAGAACAAAGAAAATAAAGATCTCCAAGACAAACGTTTGTTGTACAACACCTTTCCCATCAAGTGAAATAGAGCCAAGCTTTGCTCCCTTCGGGTGATACTTTCCATAAGCACCTGAGGATTTGCGCCCTTTCCTTTCTTGCTCAGTCTGATACAAGCAAACTGTAATGCCATGATCGCACTTCGAATGTCCCCGTTTGCAGACTCAACGACTGTGTCAAGCATTTGACCAGTTATGAGGGACTTCTGCGAAGCAAAATGTCTACTGAGCAGCGCTTGTAAAGCCTTCTTCAGCAGTGTAGGCGCGATGGGATTGAACCTAAAAATTCTGAGCAATAGCTATCGACAGCGGGAGATGTAGGCCCACTTAATTTCTTCCACATATGGCCCGTGGAGAATATCCTTCGGTAGTAGGCTTCTGATATCGAATGCGCCCTCATCGTCGTGTCCCCAGGCACCATTAAGAAGACGTTCATCTCCTGCTTCACCTCTCATACCCGAATCGCTCACGATGATAATTATCGGTACTGGATCAGGGTCTGCGTTCTCAATCAAGGACCGAATCACGTCCTGAAATTGCGAGCGGATGCTGGCATGTAGTATGTTGGGTAAATCTTCCAGAAGAATAATCCGCTGAGTTTGTGTTGGATTCAAGCTTGAACTTGAAGATGAATATGGAGAAAGAGGGGTAGGAGATGTTTTGAAAACGTTCTGACACTTCGATGCGCGCTCTAGAAATAGTCGAAATTTGGTGAACATTGTATCATCCGATACCCAAGAAGACGTTGTAATGAAATCTGGCGGACATCAGAAGAAGATCGAAATATACTAGAGGATGGACGTACCTGGAGCATTCACGAAAGTATCACCAGCTGAACTCTTCCATTCGAGTATCTCAAATTTCAACTCTTCGCTCAAAACCCTTATTGTCGAAGATTTTGCTGTTCCTGCCGGTCCTGTGAGGACAAGCACTCGCTGTAAAGCCATAAGACCCAAGTCGTTTCCCCGTATAAGACTTAATCACACATACACGATATTTCCGTAGCTTGCCAGATGGTCCACCGTCCAGTGATTCGCGAAGCCAGTTTCGGACATTCTCCACCTTTCGCACATGAACAGCCAATTCTGCCTAATATACTATTGAGCTTTTTGATTGCCAAGCAGGAAATGATTACCACCTCCGATTGCGGCTCATACATGTCAACCCACAACTGACTTTTGTCTGCCTCGTTCATCAGCACAAGTCCTAAAGTTGACTGTTATATCTGACCTTGCGTATTTAATCTTTGAGGAATGGCGGAGGCCGGATCTTTTACGACCTCCTTCTCTTTTCCCTTCTTTTTGGAACTGGATGGTGTTGATGATGATTCTCCTTGAGATAGCGATACATTGACAAACTAGACAGCAGGCACTGAGATATCCATAATTAGGATTGATACGTTTTGTATTGGCAGTACTGGGTTCCAGCTTCAACGTCGTGCGTTTCTGTGAAGCAGATTTGCCCGTGCTTTTGGTAGAAGATGCGGATCTCTGAGAAGGTCTTGCAGGCATAGCTGTGATGAATTGGAAGTCAAATACTCAGAGAAGAAAGCAGCCTCTTGGGAGAATCCACCTTCCACAAACGCGGCGTGATTGCATCACGTGAGGAGCCTGGTAATCCAGTCACCAAACATCCGGAGACATCCGGTCACTCCGCTGCAGTGGCACTGGAATGTTCCTCTTCTGTACTTATGTACTAAGTACTTGAAGCTGTTTGCTGAGGGCTCTTCCGGCGTATGTATTTATTCTCATTAGTTTCAGAATAATTTTCTCGATTCATGTCAGTGCTCATGGCTACCCGAACCTTTCACAGTTTCTCGGAATCACCGGACTTCCTAAAGATTTGAGTTACACCTTCATGCTTGAAACTTCGTTGCCCTTTCATACTCCATCAACGAAGGTAGTGCCTATGTCAACCGAACCATGTGCGGGCACCCGTTCTTTGAACTCCGCATGCCTACAAAAAATCGCACCACACAGATACGAGAAACAGAGGATCCCTCATTACATCCTCCTTGTATACAACTAGACTATGTCTCTACGATCACCTCTTCTCAGTAACGAGCGCACCCCTCTGCTTGCGAGCTCATTGGCTGAGAACGGTCTCAATGATAACCGTATTCCTGACAATGCCTCCCTGGTTGCTCGTGAAGAACCACCCCAATATGTGTATGACAAGCCAACCTCTTCTCTGGCTCCAATAGTGAGTGGATCAACATCTCATCTTGTGAGTTCCCTGTTGATGTTGCTCTTTCAGTTTGTCCCAATGGCCATTGGTGTTTTTCTGGCTGCTATGGATGGTTCTATAGTTGTATCTTGTAGGTAACCGCTGGTTAGGAAATGATTATCGAGCTCACTTTTTTTTCCTGTTTTAGCCTCCGCAGCGATTGGAAGCGAACTCAAACAACTGCAAAACGCCAGTTGGGTGGCTACAGGATACATGCTTTCCAGTGCGAACATTCAATTCGATTCCAGTTCATTCACAATTTCTAAGATCCCTCTTGTGTAGTGACAAGTTTCCAGTTGGTTTTCGAGCTCGATGTGAAAGTGCATAACACTGAGCCATCATATTAGGCCTCTATACGGTAAATTTAGTGACATCTTTGGCCGCAAAGCATGTCTCCTATTTGCGTATACTGTTTTCGCTACTGGATGCCTTTTGTGTGGCTTCTCTCAGACTATGAGCCAACTCATTATATCCCGAGCCATTGCTGGAATTGGGGGTGCAGGGATGACAACGTAGGCCAAAATGAATTCTTTTCATCTTCATTTCCTCACTTGTTCAACCTAGTCTCGTAAGCATCATTATGTCCGACATCGTCCCATTACGTTCTCGTGGAACCTGGCAAGGTAATGCTGGTCTTCATGTCCTCTGCAACGGATCACCAAGACGTCTTTAGGAATCATTAACATCGTCTTCCAATCTGGTTCCGCAATTGGTGCTCCTTTAGGAGGGTATCTCGCCGATAACTTTGGATGGCGCTGGTGAGTGCTGAGTGTTAAATAAAATAACCAATGGCTTGACACGCCACAGGGCATTCATTGTGCAAGTTCCCGTTACTCTGCTTGCAATCATTTCTGTGTCTTTCTCGCTCCACTTGCCTCACCACGATAGCTCTGACTTACGAGCCAAACTTAAACGTATTGATGTTGGAGGCTCTATCGCACTTGTCGCCACTGTTTTCTTTCTTCTTTTCGGACTAGATCGAGGTGGAAACATGTCTTGGGGAGACAATCTCACAATGTCCTCTCTCATTGCCTGCGTGATATCGTTGATAGTCTTTCTCATAATCGAAACCAAGATCGCCCCAGAACCACTAGCGCCTCAGCGGATTATAACCAAAAACTCCCTGTTCGTCACTTACTTGTCCAATTTCTTCCCTATGGCGTCCGGAATGTCAATGTTATTCCATATATCGCTATATTTCCAAGCTGTAGAAGGGAAGAATGCTGCGCAATCTGGCTTGCTTTTACTACCAGACGCTGCTGGGAGCTTGACCGGATCTCTTTTGGGTGGTCTGCTCGTACAGCTGTCCGGAACATACTATCTCCTAACTGTGGCTGGATTCTGCGTCCTGGTATTAGGAAGAGTGACGGTGACCTTGATGACCGGTGTGGTTACCCGGTCAGCGTTGGGTGTTGGTCTTGGTGAGGAAAACCATGTCCTTGTCTTGCCGATTGATAACTTTTTTTTTCTTGAACAGGTATTCTGTTGGCCGCAATTGGAAATGGTTCCGTATCTTATTGCTGCCTTTGTGAGAAATGACTGAAATTGGATGTTCAGGTGTATCAATTACTACTAGTCTGGTTGCACTCATTGCCAATGCTGGCCCAGCAGATCAAGCAGCTGCAACTGCAGGTACGCCAGAACATCATTGCAAGGAAAGGCTTGACATACGATGTTCCTCGTTTAGCGTCCTATCTATTCCGTTCCCTGGGTATTGTGGTCGGATTGTCGGTTGCGAGCAGCTTGGTTCAACTCACGCTGCGCAAAGAATTGCGACGTCATCTTCAAGGGCATGATATCGATGAAGTAGACTGCTTATCCTCTCCCTTTCGCATGATCTGACTTCCATTCAAGATCGTCAGACAAGTCCGTAGATCACTAGACTACATCGATAAACTGAACCCCTCAATGCGTTCGGTTGTTCGAGAATCATACGAGAAGGCGATTCATGTTACTTTGTGGTTCTCTGTCTCGATGACAGTGTGCGCTACACTTTGTTCCTTGTTCATCAAAGTGAAGCCACTGGTTCGACATGATTAGGGGTACTATTTGTTTTTCTCTCGTTTTTTGAAGAATGCATATCACAATAGAGGAGCTTTCGAAAATCTGTCCCTTCCAGTTGGTCGCACTCAATCCTGTCCCTTCTTATGTAGAATGTGGAAATGTAGCTCAAATTCAATGCAAAGGATGGACGGGACTTCTCCTCTACTTGTCCAATTTTAGAGATCATACAAAATGTCCATCAAGCAGAGATCAGATAGTAAGTAACTGGGAACACATAAGAGAGAATTGCACAGCAAATCGAAAGCAAAGCAGGTATACAGCAGAAGTCCAAGTCAAACTATAGGTATAGAATGTGCAGAAAATATCTTACAGTGAGTGAAGAGCGATGATAAAAAGGAAAGTTGTCCGACAGAACTGGCAATTGAGAGGCGACAAAAGTACAGTGCATGATATGGAATTTCTGATCAACCATTTGGATTCAAGTGGATATGACCGAGATTGTGATTCGGTGTATGACTCGGAACGCTGGAGCCATTCAGGGTAGACGAAAAACGGATTTTTGAGCTCGTAAGGGGGAGACGTTGTCGAAGTTTTTCCATACAATGCAAAGGCGTGACGCTCATTTTTTCTCAAAGCTAGGTGAGATCTACTCCGCAGGAGAGATGAATCAAGATAGTCAGACGCTGCTAGGGAAAGCATCAACGGGATTGAAGAACTGGGAAGACAGCCCTATTCATTGAAATCAACACAGGGGATATTGTGACTTCTGAGAAGTTGCCTGAGTGTCAGGGCCCGAGTCCGCCACATTTCCCTTTCCGCTGTCAAACGCTCAACAGTGGCCTCCAGTTGGTGAGTGTAGACAAGTTTGCGCTTTCTACTGCGCCGGGCAGCAAGCGTATTCTGTCGTCGTTTATAATCGATTTTTTCCTGATCGGTAGCATTTTCCGCTGGAGGCTCCTCCGTGAGTTCGTCGTCTTCGTCTTCGGACATATGGGCCTGAGGCGGAGTAGGCCGGCGCTGCTGTTTTATGAAATACGAAGGGATCTCCTTCCGAGAAGTAGCGGACGGTGTGACGTAGTTCCGAGGTTGTGTAGGCGCATCTGGACCGAGAAGGGCATCCGGAGAGTACCTTCTAGAGGAAACTGAACGCAGCGGGGGAGCATGGGTTGCAATGGAAGGAGTGTTCCTAGCTGGCCCCGGACCGTAGGTGGACCGCCCCGCATTGACAGTCGAGTATCCAGAAGAAGACATCTGATGCGGGGTAGGATGTTGGTAGATGCCCGCTGGATTCGTATTAGTACTGATTTCGGTTGCGTAATGGTTGTAATTTTGATGATACATGGCGCACTTTTCGGTAGAATGAGTCTGATCGAGGAGGGCGGATTTGCTGTGGAACGAAGAGTTGGTATGACTCTTTACACTTTATACAAAGACGATGCAGCCAGTGGTTTCCAAATGGGGAAATTTTGCCGGTTACCGACTGTATGTATTCACTGCACAACACTGCAATGCTCGGTGAAGGTTTATACGCGGATCAACCATTATTGGAGCACTGTCCCGTCATCACAGTTCGTGAGTGCAGGGTGCAACGGCGCCTACTCAGAGTAGAACACTTGAAAGACCAATGCCTCAAGACTCGAGACAAAGTTGAGTCAACTGCCTGTAGATTACTTGAATACCTCCAATAGGTGCTATACGCTTTCATTGACCAGCGAGGCTGCTGCATTCGGGGTTCGCAATGCGCAATGTACATGCATTTTCTTCTTCGTCGACCGACACCACTGGATTACTGCATGTTGCACCTATCCTGAGCGGGATGATGCCTAGTCGATGCTCATTCCGGACTCAACTGAAGCCTAATTCTTACTCCGTGGATCTTCTCTTTGTCATCGAGTCGGATGTTGCTTAGGAGCGCCATTGTTGTCGGAGTAAAGTTTGAGCAGAGCCGAAGCAGTGCACTGAGGGCTCAGTTCCGTGAGAAAAAGCGCATTTATTTGCACAGCATTAACAAGTCGCATACATATGATATCATCGACATGAGGGCCTGAACATAGCAAACAAAAATTCAATCATACTCATTGTATTGTAAAGGTTCGGAGCCTTAGAGCAGTGTCCAATGTACGGTCTTGGTAAGTTCTTTGGACATTCTGTCATTGCTCCTGTCATTATTATGTAGATCATGTATATGTTTGAAGGCCCTCCAACATATGTAAGTATTCAAACCCGAATTCGCGCCATGATGAGTGAATTATCGGTTCTTCCGAAGATGCTCGGTATAGGTACTGGTAACAAATCGTTGTTTTAACCAGCGAGGGCTCTGAACTGACATCTGCAAGTTCATATTATGCGATACAATAAAGAAACATACACTGATGAATACAGCATAGCGGGAGTTGATCCCGATGCGAGCAAGTCGTGATAGTAAGCATGTTGTTGAAACTAGGCGTACAGATGATGAATATAATGATGAGGTTAACAATACAAGAAAAGAAAATAAGGATGGTCGGGAACTCCGCTTAATGACTATAATCGTACCTAGAAAAAGAACGTCAAAAAGCTCAGACGTAGAACAATCCAAAACTGAGACGTACTTCTTGTAGAACGATTCTCTGTCAACATCGTCTGGCGCAGTCTTCAAAATGAAACACATCAGTCATTGGTTGTGACGAAAGTCAAATTTCAAAACTTACATTCGACCTACGTCCTCTAGTCTTTGACCTCTTTCCTTCCTTCTCCTCTCGAATTCTCAAACCCCTATCATCAGCAAGCCAGCGCAGAGCAATCGAGTGGAGAGTAGTTCCCATTTTAACGAGTTCCGTGTTGTCTGCGCTGAGAGGCCACGGAGTAGGGTTGAGAACGAAAAACCCGTCGCACATATGCGCGATGTGTGTAGGAAAGTCATTGAGACCGTCGAAAATGTGTGTGGCGTCTAGATTGAGAGAAGGCGAGAAGGATAGAATAGTTCAAGGGGATAGCCTAGTCCGAAATTCCAAGAAGCTCACAAACGACAGTAGCGCCTCTATTGATTGTTTCTTCCTTGAGGAAATTGAGCAACCCATCTCGCACAAGAACGTCCAAGTCTACTGTGACTTCGTCCAGAAGTAACAAATCCCATTCTCCCATTAGTCCCATACATAATTGGACGCGACGTCGTTCACCGTCTGATATGGCGTGCATATGCCTATTATAGCATCAAATTTGACACATTCTCAGTTGAAAGGGATTTGCATGTAGGAGTAGAATTTGTTTTCGTTGTTTCGAAGCAGATCTGGAGAGATTGAAGAGTTTTGTAAAACGCACCAGTCTAAATCGATATCCAGAATATCCAAAAGATGGTCTCTGCGCTGCTTATGCCTGTAACCGCCCACACTATTGAGGAAATCAGAGACAACGATATCTCTGCGAACACCAGCATTCATCGCCCTATTAGCATCGTCAGTAAGACTTAATCCAAGCGCAAGTCCATACTTTCCCATTGATAATACACATACCATTCCGTACCTAGGTAAACCAAATTCGGAGGAAAATCCTTGAACACGTCCTTCCCAAACACGTTGACCGAGCCTTGGTGGATCATACGTTTTCCTGCCAGGATATACAGCAGTGTACTCTTCCCAGCGCCATTTCCTCCGATGAGTAGAGTACGAGAACCTGTAGGAAGTGAGAAATTGACGTCTCGGAGAGCGACGACGGTATCATTCAGTCGACCACCTGGAGGACTGTGGCTGAATGTAAGTTGAGATATTTCTACAGCGGGTTGAGAGGACATTAGGCCAGAGCACAAAATGAGCGTTTGAGAAGAAGGAACAGAGGATTGAGCAGAGCCAGTCGAATTTCAAATTGCAAGTTGAATTGACGCCAGTTCAGATGCATTTTCAAGTAGGCGCCTAAGCTGAAATTCGACTTTTTCTCTACTCACTTTATTCATGCTTGGTTCTTCTTCGCGCTCAGCGATACCTGGAAGCTTCTTCAATTGGCGTAATTCAGTGTCAAAGCAGCTCAACCGACATCTCTCTCATGATTTAACCAATCAACCTTCGTCAACCGTGGGCCTTCCTTATGATCTCTAATTGCTACTCAACCTCATCTTCAAGTGCAGGACCTTTCCTCTTTAGGCCAAATATCATTCACCTCCATCGCCGACCTCCGAATACACGACTCTCATCCACCTATAAACCTCCTTCCAAGATTCGACCTAAGTCGTCTTCCATCACCCTCTGGACAGATTTACTACCACACACCTCCCGGCCGTCCCTCCATCTGCTCCGAACTACGATTTCGGGCGACAGGAGAGGATGGCCAAGCTCAGGACTGGGCATTGCCGAACAAAATCCCATGGGCCCTACCCATATGGCGGATCGTAAAAAACCCTATACTTGGGCCGTTGAAAGAACTCTTGGTCGAGGATGGCATCGTGACACCGTCGTTTATCGAGCGTTGCGAACGAGTGTTTCCGGAAGATTTCGCCACCGTCGCGCCTAATCGAGTTATATATGGTCTTCGACAACCTTTTCCTGTACATGTGTGTCGAAATAAGACCACGTTGTGGATCGTTAGCGAAGAGAAGGTGTTGGATCTGAATATTGGGTCTTCGTGGCTAGGTCATCCTCATACGCGGCGGAAAAATCATAAAGGTGCGGATCCTGCTTCCATATTACCAGCACAAATCTCAATGAGAACAGGTAACACAATGGCGGAACTAAACTATCGTGAAGACAAAGGATACATTCTCCGGGTCGTCAAAGAGCCACCAATGGCTTCTCCCTACAACCACAGAAGTATATATGAGGGAAGATATCGACCACTTCGTTGTTACAGCCTCACAACGCCCGACTATCTACCTGTTCTTGAGCAATTGGTAGGACATTAGTATTTCCATGACGAACTCTTTGATTATACCTTCAATACCATCAATCTCATTGTGAGCACTGTCCTCGTCGTCCACTCCAGAACGTGACTTCCCAACGATGCGATTGCAGTAGTTATGGACTTACAAGTTTACAACACCCGACTAAATAGCCTGAGAAGTCAGGTAGGATTTCCCGTGATTTATGTGCTTGATTATTCTTCTCTTTCACTGAAATCATCAAATCCTGGCATTCCACTTCTAAACCTGCACCAGGAAAACTCGAGCTGATTGAGATTCCTCCCCGTAGTTCCGAGCCTATCATAAACCTCCGCCCAAGCACAACACATTCCAGCCACTCCGCCGTACAAACTCCAGGGTTTGTCCGGGGTGGTCATTTCTTTAGTCAGTGTGAGCTGACTGTACGACGTCGCAAGGTGTGCCAAGTGGATAGCTCTAAGGAAATACACCCGAGAGGAGTCGTGATTTTTCCACAATCCCATAGCATCCGAGGCAGCAAGCAACGCATAAACGCATCCGCCTGAACCGTGGCAAAGCCCGACCCCTTTACGAAGCAACCCTTTCTGATATACAGTATTTGCGCCTCGCTGGAGTGCCTCAGAGAGACTGCCCAGGAAAGGTGTAGTCAGATGGAATAACTCGGGATTCCTAACCGCACGCCGAATGAGCGTAGCGAAGAGAATAAGCATACCCGGGGCTCCGTGGCACCATCTACAACGCGGGGTAACGTTTGAAACTCATGCTATGTGTGTTTTCAGACGTACTGGACCAGGTCATTCCTTTGAGAGTACCTCTGCTTCAGGCTTGTGGGCCAATTCCCTTCGTCGTCTTGATAAGTGATCAACCACTCGACTGTTTGCAAGATATCGGGTATATATGGTGCTATCATGTCCGCAGGGCACATGAGTAGGACATGGAGTATACCCGCTGCAGTTCGCTAAAAATCAATACTTTGTTTGATTTTGATTTCTGCCATTGTTTCCACTCACCTACGCCATGCGCTGCACCCAGGTATCGTTTATGATGCCAAGACCACATAAGTGAAGGAACAGCAGACCTACGGGATACGTTAGAGGCGTAGTGTGACGCTCCGAAGCGCCCTCGAGTAATGATAGAGCCGACAACGCCAGCAATGGAGGACTCGTTCACGAACGAATCCAAGTCAGTTTTTAATGCCGCTCGGTCTGCTCTGGCGATGCTATTCCTCAATCTATGCAAAGCATAAAGCAGACCAGCTTGGCCATACAAAACTTCACAACCATCATCTTCGTCTTCATCTGGCTCCTGAACCTGAGTTTCCAAAGCTCGTTGCAGAACTTCAATGCAAGCTGATATCTCTTCTTTCTTATACAAGCTTGAATCTGTATTTTCCAGGTTAAATATCAGAACTTCAGTAGCAATTCCAACCGGAGTTTCGAGGAATGATGTTTTTCCAGCGGCCTTTGGGCGCCAACCAGTGGACACCAGCAGTGGAATAATGTTCGTAAGACAGTTTTGGTTAATCTGCTGTAGGCTCTCCTCCAAGTTTGCTCTGCCAATGCGGTCGAGCGGAGGACCAAGTTCGGCGAAAGATGATACAAGACGAGAAAAGACAGAAAAACCTGTAAATAGACCGTCGTTAATTGTTGCATTTGATTTTTCGGGAGAAGCAAACAAAATGCGACACGACCTGCGGGACCATGATAAATGCTGAAAGCATCTGGGTCGGACACTGCGTTAGCAGACTCTCTACAAATTTGCCTCGCCTCTCGAACGAGGCTAATCCAAATATCGTCGACCTTCAAGTCATTAGGAGGGCCATCTGTGTGAGATATGAATCGTGTATGCATATCGAAATTCTAGCCTGGTTGTTAGAGGAACGAAAAGGACAACGTCACGTTAAGGATGCAGGAATGTTCAGCATTAAATGACCTCATGTTTTCCTGTTTACTTACTATGATTAAGACGTCATATTCAGTCTGTAAATGAGCGTTTCTTTTTCCCCGCAATTGTAACAGAAATAAGTGAAGTTCGGCCTCTGTGAAGAAAAGTCAGAAGTAGTACATATACAATTCGCAAGTCAAATCAACCTCAATTTGAAATAAGTAAAGCCAGGAGGAGGCAAACTTTGGTGCCAACCGGTACATATACATGTGTGATGAGAAATTTTGTGGAGAATATCTAAAGCCGCAAATGCCGGAATTTGGATCGCGCTTTCAAGTTTGAACGACTGCAGTTGTAGCTTCCCAGGTAATGATGAAGGGAAAATCTAAGAGATGCTGAGCTTCGACCTAATACAAATCTTGTCTCTAGATTGAGAACTCCTCAACAAATCAGGTTAAGTTGAACTTGGGCGTTCCCTGACGTCCTGGCAATTCCGGGATTCTCAAGTCGTTCTACTACAGTATCATGCGCGCAAGTACGAAGGGAAGTCCGGGAATTGGAGTCCCGGCTGAAAATTCAGGAAGGGTGACGTGGTTATAGAGTCCCTCGAATCGCCAGCTTGGCAATGATCGACGTATGCAGCACTATTTACCAGGACCAAAGTGTACTTTTCAAGAATCAGAGCATGAAGGGTTTGGTTGCTCGGAACTCGGGCCGGCCAGTGTTAGCACATGGCAATTTAGCGCCCACATTAAAGAATTCTCAATCTCACAATCCTGAACATCTTTTGCTACACTGTTCTTGAAGCTCAAACACTTAACTTATGATTGGCTGCTCGACTATTTTTACACTGTAACAAGGAAAACGAAATACCTTTTCAACTTCATCGTCTTCAACTCATCTCGAAAACCACTACATCTAGGCAGCCGATATGCGGGTCTTGATTCTTGCCTTTTGTCCGACTTTTTCTCGCCTCATTCTTTAGAGGCCCTGTACCTAGGTCCAAAACCCCCTAATATGGGATGTACCAGAAGCTCTCGATATTCGGAGGGTATCTTTCCGGCGAATTTCTTTTCAACAGAGATTCACATCGTCGTTGTAACAAGAGTGGAATGAACTGGAAACTGAAATTTCTCTCTTTACTACTTGAACCTTGCGCCACTGAGAGATAGAATTTGTCTGCTTCATTCTCAAAAGCTTTCTCGTGCCTTCTCAACCAGTCAGAATGCCGCGGGCGGATTGCCTTCTCATCTTTGATTCTGTTCGCACCATCTCCTGTACATTCAAAGTCGCTGTCGAATTCGCCAGATCTCTTCCTTCGACTGAACATGGTACAGGGATATGCAGGGCTAGAAGGGAAGGTGAGCTATAATGTCAAATCCTTCTCGCTGACTCATACAAAATCATTAGCTCACCGAACGTACGTCTCTTTCTGCGGATGACAAATGTGTCCTGCAGAAGCCATTCTGCTTCTACTTGTACACCACAAAGGATTGACCTGAGGGAAGTCTTCTCTCCACGTTCCCTTCAAGGCACATAATCCGCGGCTTTTGTGCTCTCATAACTCAAGTTCGGATTCTGAAACAGTCCAGTACGAATGCTATCGAATCGGGGTTTTTTGAACTTTGCTGTGCTCGTATATTCCCCACATCCCAGATTTGCTAGTCCTCGAAGTAACCCAATTCTGATACCTTTTCCGTGTCGAACCTCTCAACGCCACAATCTTGATGTAATCGTTTTTGATTATAATTTCTGGCTTATGTGGATCCACCAAAGAATCGACAGTATCGTTTGCTTCATAGGCTTTGGATGTTGAGTGCTTTCTGGAACTTCACCTGCGCCTTAATGGGAGTCGTCAAGCTCAGGGTTGCTATCTGGTACGTCTCCTTTATTGAGCCTATAGCTCGAGCTCAATCTTCGTTCTTCTAGTGGAGGAGGTATTGGAGGTCTTGCCCATGCTTGTGCTCTAGCCAAATACTCGGATATTACTGTAAATATCTACGAGTCTGCCGCTAAACTCTCTCCGTTCGGTGCTGGTATCGGAATGTGGCCTCGGGCGTGGAATGTAATCTGTGCTCTCGGAATGGGTGAGGATATGGCCAAGATTACCTCGGTTTCACCCACGAATAGTACAGGTCCGTCCCTCTCTTCAACCGTTTCGGCTTCGGGGACTGACCGTCAGTCGTCGATGACAGTGCATAGTTTTTCCTTCAGGAAGAGCGATCAATCGAATGGATTCACGTTTGGGAATATGTTTAGTCGTGGTGAGCACTTCTGATTTTCATTGCCTTTCACAAAATATACCATTCATCATGAAGGACCGCTGTTGACTTTTCATCGAGCACAATTCCAAGAAGTCCTCGCTCAACATTTACCACCGTCTTGTCGTCTCCATCATTCCAAACGACTAAAGTCTTATTCCCAAGGCCGATATGGGGGCCCTATACGGCTTTCATTTGAGGATGGCACACAAGCCACCTGCGATGTTCTGGTAGGCGCAGATGGAATCAAGTCGGCTGTCCGAAGCTGTCTTCTCCGAGAACAGGCTGAGTTCGCTCGTTATAGTGGACAACCTTCAGATAAACAGAAAATACTAGCTTGTAAAGACTATGTATCCTGGGCTGGATCGATTGCTTACCGAGCCCTTATACCCGTGGAGAGGCTAAAAGAAGATTGCGACCAGGGATTGTTGGTCCTTCCGACGACGCCAACTATAGTGCGGTCTTTTCCGCTTTGCGCGAGGGTTCGATCATGCTAACCATTTTTCTTACTCTCTAGTACGTTGGGACAGACGTGGTTGGTGCATTTTGGCATTTTTCGCTTCAAGGCCATGATATTGACTCGATAAAATTCAGCATATGATCGTATATCCAGTGTCCAAAGGACAAGTGGTGAATCTCGCTCTATTCCATTTTCAACCAGAATTGCAGGGCATGCCCTACCCCGGACCTTGGAGCAAGGAGGTTGACGAATCGGAGCTTTTCAACATTGCTCGTTTCGAACGCTGGGAACCAACAGTGAAACATTGGCTCAAGGTCAGATATATCCTCCTTCTATTTGCGATCCCCCATCAATGGCTGAAGGTATGCTATGATTGCAGCACATTCGCAAGCCGACGAAGTGGGCAATACATACGGTAGTTGACCTGCCTACCTATATATCAGGGCGTGCGGTTCTCATAGGAGATGCAGTTCGTCCTATCCTAAAGCCTACTGGATCTTTTATCTCTGATTCTGTACGAATTCCAATAGGCACACAGCTGTAGTCCACATCAAGGCACTGGGGCAGGACAAGCGATTGAGGTCTGTAACTTAATTCGAAAATACAGTCACTTGACTCATCGCAGATATAGGACGCATATTTCCTAGCAGAGCTATTAGGTGATCCGAGAACAACGCTGAACACACTTCCACAAGCTCTGAAAGTTTACGATAAGTTTCGACGACCATGGACACAAGAAGCGAGTGCGAAGGCTATGGCTAATGGTCGCTATTTTACATTGCATCATGATGGCTTTGATTTTTCGCATGCGGACGCAGCGGCCGTTGTGCAAAAGCTACATGAGCTAACTGACCTTATGATCGACGAGTGGAAGTGGTGTTGGACTACTACTGTGGAGGAGTCGCTCAAAGCGGCCCTTTCACAATTACAAGATGCTTGAACGTTCAGGAGAATATGTATCTCTGTTCTTGTATTCTATTGATTGCTTTATTGTGATGTATGGATTGATCACTTACCTATTGTTGTATCGTACATGTATATTGAAACTAATTCATCCCATGTCTCTACACTCCCACTAGGTACTCGAGACTCCCGAGGGATCAGCAAAGGCAACCGCCAGGTGATGATGAAAGGGTTGATTGAGACAACAACTTGCAACCTTCGAGCATCATCATCGAATCTAAGAGGCAAACTTGAGTCCGACATCATCCCAAGCAAGGGCTTTCTAGATGGATAATGACTGTTGGCTTGAAGAAGAAACTAGCGACTGAGATTGAACGGGCGCTTAAACTATTTTACTGAAGAACCGTCACCACCAAAAGGTGTTGTATATCTGCCAGATCCATTGTATGATACACTCTCCACGCAAAATCTGCTCTTAAAGTCGGAACCACTCTCTTAGACTGTGATTCAAACAGCCTACATTTCACATACCAACCTTCCTCACAAAATGACCACAAAACCTCCGAAAGCTCGTACAGGGCAGCTCCACCATACCGGTGTCTATAAAGCTGACTCAATCAAAGTGTGCACATTGCTGGATCGTATGCCCTGAGCAGAGAGATTAACGTCTGCCGTTAGGATCTGGCGGAAATGTTAAATATCAACATTTCAGATGCCATAGCGACTGCGCTGGCCAGCGATGTTGAGTATAGGATCCATCAGGTTGTAGAGGTGTGTGTAAACTAACATCACTGCCTTTCTCTGCTCATCGAGCCTTAGGAAGCGGCAAAATTTATGCGTCATGGGCGTCGTACGACTATGAGTACCTCTGACATTGAGCAGGCTCTTCGTGTCCTCAATATTGAGCCATTATACGGACATACAACGCACAATCCACCGACGTTCAGGCGCGCAGCACCTGCCTATAACGTCGCTTCTTCCGGGTCAGCCATTTCAGGCGCAGTCTATTTTGTGGAAGATGAAGAGATTGATTTCGATCGCGTTCTAAGAGAAGAGAAAATCATTATGCCGAAAGGTGTGAGCTGGACAGCACATTGGTTGGCGGTGGAAGGCGTGCAACCTCTCACACCAGAGAATCCACCTCCTGTTCCGAGAGATGTTGATGTCAACTCTCCAGAAACATCCAAACCAAACGGGGTAGTAGCTGCTCCATCGGCACCCCCATTGACGATGATCAATGGTACTGGAATCGCAAACAATATAAAGAAACCACAACAGCAGCAACAGCCTCAGCAGCACCTCGTCAAACAAGTTCTCTCTCGAGAATTGCAACTCTACTATACTCGTCTCACGTCATCTCTATTACCACCTTCATCCGACTTCGCAAAGCGTACGGCAGCTCTAGCAAGTTTACGAAGCGATGCGGGACTACAAGCCTTGTTACCGTATCTTATTCGCTGGGTAGGGGAGGGTGTTGTTGGGGCATTGAAAGAGGGCGGTCAGACAGAATCCGACGGCAAAGTGTTGGAAGTCTTGATGGAGGTCATCGGTTCCATATTGGAAAATAAAACTCTATTCGTCGAACCATACGTGAGTGCGATTCTTCATATTATTCTTTCTGACTCCTCACTCGCCTTCATAGCTTCACCAACTACTTCCTCCTCTTCTGTCAACTCTTCTGCATTCATCCCTACCACGTTCTCACTCAACACAATTACGAACGATATCTTCGCAAACACTTTCCGGCCTCCTTACCAAACATTCCACAACGTATCCGTCGCTCTCTCCAAGAATAATGAAGACGCTACTTCTCGCTCTGATCTCCCCTGGAAAGAGCAAAGGAACTCGGGAAGGTGCCATTCGAGGTTTAATTGGTGTTGGCAAGGAAGCTGTAAGGAAAGGTTTAGTCGAGAGCGGCGGTGCCAAAGTGGTTGGAAGTGAAGTTCAAGGCCATGAGATGGGTGATTGGGTTGAGGATGAGGCTTTGACGAAGTCAATCATGGATGCCCTTCGTGTACTACGTGCGCCATCGGATTCGGAGATGTCGGAAGCTCTGAACTTGTCTAATGACGCCGATCTACATATATACACCCGATTGCGCGACGTCTTGGGTGAATTCTTTGCTCAGAAAGTAGAGGGAGATGCGGCGTGGGCAAGAGCAATATTGGGGGAAAATAATAATGACGACCTAGTCATGGGGCATGGAAGCTGATTTCTGCTATCATTCTTTTACCTGTGTATTTTGATCTGTACATACTGTACATAAAGCAGCGCATACTTTCCGTAACTTGCACGTAGACCAAGCATTGCCGATCGGCTCTACTATGGATACTATGGAAATGGGCCGCACGGGAATTGCAACTTTTTAAAAAGTGCTCGATTAAAGTGTTTCCTGTAGTGCTATGACTTCCATTATTGTTTGTGGGCTCTTTGGATACTATTCTTTAGATTAGGCTACTTAAATCTAGTGGATCTTGAAGAGATCAAGCATGGTGGACTGGACATTGACAATATTACCTGTAGTTTTGCCATCAAAACCTCAGGAACACAATAAAAAGATTTAGAGAGGGGACGAAAAAGGACCTCGGCATATGACGCAGACTACCAAGAGCTTATATCCAGAATTTGAAAGGTATTGGTGTATTATTCATTGAGCGATGGACAAAAAGATGTACAAGTGAGGATGAGTGTGACGGTTGACCCTTGCCATTCATGCCGTGCATCAGCCGAACCTTACCCACCTTCGCAAACACCTCTGTATCCTCTAAATGCAAATTCCGTCGTTATCTCCAGCCTAAAAACACATCGTTCACCATCTCCAATATTGCATTTCACACAACCTTTTATCTACCAATTTCCTAATCCAGTACAACCTCGTCCAGTTCCGCATCCAGTTCCGCGTCCTATTCCTCGTTTATCTCATGATCCCACTATTTTACTGATATATAATAAAAACACTTGATTCTTTCTGCATGCTTGCACAGGCTCAACAGCAAACAAAATGGCTGATTACCAATACTTTGGCCGCTCTGCCGCTCAACAGCTTTCGTGTGACAGCCAAGTGACGGCAATTCCCTGGACATTGCCCAACGCTAGTCATAGAACACCATCAAATCTTAAAAAAGCAGAATAAGGGATTTTAGATGCTAAAAATCGAATGGTGTGCTCAGATTTTTGAGATTTCAAGTCCTTGTAAAGTTATCGGCGATTTATCAAAAAGTTGCAATTCCCTGCCAACCATAGTACTGCGTCACGTATCGTGACTAATATTTTCCCGAATGCGTCAGCATTTGTCAAGCTTTCTCTCCCCACAACCACCATCTATCTGACCACTTGGCTTTGAACCTTTATGAGGCCTTTAACCTTTATCCGGTATGCTGCCGCCCTCTATGGGGTTGCTCTTGAAGTATTCTATCCTTTCGACTCTTTGCCTGTTACCATCAGCGACGAAATCAAGGAATCGTTGAAGGCGCAAGCAAAAGACGTCAGTTACCTCTCCGCCATCATATCACTCTCAGTTCTTTCCCTCTTCTGCCACCTTGCTGTCACGTTCTCTCTCGTCCATGGAGCAGTCCGTCTTGCGATGCATTACCGCCCTAGATTCCGCGAATTAGTGGAAAAACGCATGGCGGAGAAATCCTTGAAGGCACAGAACAAGAAGAAGCGCTCCGGACGTGCTGTCTTGAGAGATGTCTTATTCAATCTGTTTTTCAGCGTTCTCTTGGTTGTCAATGATATCATTTTCAATCGATCAGAGGATGCTTCGTCGTTCAAGCAGGGCGTTCTTGAGCGATTCCACTACATGATGCAAGACGCTCTGAACATCATCTGCTTCCAGTCCGCCACTTTCTGTCTCATGCTGTTCTTCGCAATCTTCTTCTTTATGGTACGGGCCATCTATCGTAGGCGTCGCGCGAGGCGTACTGTGGCTGATGAAGAAGTTGGTTTGGCTCCTGGTGATATGGTTGAGGTCACGATGGAAGGCCAGAAGACGTTTGCTTTGGAAGAGAAACTCGTTGATCTCTCTGATGGGATTGATGTCATATACGAGAAGATGGAATCCTATGCTGTTCCCCCTCCCGTTGAAGCAGAGGCTACTGACGTTGAGGAACCTTTGATCAAATTGTAGTAGGGAGTATATTCAATCTATAATTCTCTCTGCTCACGAGTTTGGCGCTGTCTGCCAAGATTTGTAGATTGAATACTCTGCTGTCGATCCATTTACTGCTGCTACTTTTTGTTTCATCACCTTTTTCTAGAAACCTATATATGTGTCCTAGTTAGTATTGCCTGATCAATGTCGAGCTTCCCCAAGTCGTTCTTTTCACTCAAAGACAAAGATGTCTCCTCTGTTCAATGTTGGGTGGAATTTTTGTCCCCGATCACTTGTTTGAACATTCTTCAACACGAGCAGGAGCAAAAGTCTATCCAGATGGAATCTGGGTTCATTCTGGATTCGTAGATCATACCTAGAAATATGAACATCAACCGTTTATAGAAGGCATTCAACTGGCGGGGGAACGGTCTGGAACGGTTCGATGTTTTCAATCACATTGCGTATCTGTACGTCTAGCTGAACGACCATCATCTGAGTCGGGTTACTACAAGGGCCTACGGAAGCGTTTGGTCTTTCAATCACTTGTCCTGTAGTGAGGATTGTGGTAATACTGATGGGACGATGTCTAGGCTAGCCCAAGTGGGATTGAAGGAAAAGCGATGGGGACACGTTAAAATGACACATTTCTTCTTTGCAGGAAATATGTCTTGTACATTTCAACCTGTGCTGAGAAATCATCTGAGTCTGCCTTGTTCCACTGGTCTGGGATGAGAGATGATTCAATGTCTTTCAGCGCATCAATCTCCCTTGAAAAACTATGTTAGAGCTTCATAACGAAGAATTATGCTCGACGTACGCCGCATCTGATTCTGTATTTTCTTCAATCTTCTCTACACCATACTCATATATGACTTCGATGAGTGATTGTACGAGGTTGCAAGAGCCCTGTGCAATGTTAAACAATCAAGCTCAAATCTCAGTAGCTCAAAAACCACTTAGTCGCCTTATAAGTCTTGAGAATGTTGCATACCATGTACGCCAAAGGGGCAAGGGGATCGTTACGTCGCTGTGCTCTGGTCCGTAAATCAATCAGAGCATATACGGAAGGACGGAATGTCTCCCTGGCCTGGGTTTGGAGGGACCGCATGTAGAAAAATGGCCGTAGGAGAAGCATCTTTGTATCTTTATAACGGCCCCGCGAGTGATCTTATCATACGCATGCGAAATTACGAGCTACATGGTCAAGTTTCTGATCTCTTTGCATGAGGAGTCCTGGTTCATGGGTATAGAACAGAAATGCCAAGAAGTCAAGGCGATCGAATCATCGATGGCTCAATGCTGTCTGTCGAACCACTTACATAACTAGATGGATAGCTCGAGATGATCTAAACATGATGATGAAGACTAGACTCAGGAGTAGGGCAAACGTTAACCTTTATTCAGCCTTGTCAGGCCTGGTCTTGCTACATAGTAGGCACCAAGGGTGGTGGTCAGTTTGAGTAGCAAGTTAAGGTCAATATGCTCAATCGTACGAACCTCATCTCTCGCAATACATCGAATGGCGACGAGGGCAGCGATAGCCCTGCCGTGTACACAAGGAAGGGTGCCATGCTTTTTCATAAGAATGTCAGCGATCAATGGACAAATAGGAGAACGCTTTCTAGCTTCACCTATCACAATGAGTTCAAGATCCTGGATAGACGGGCACTGAGCATCGATAAGAGAAATGACATAGCAGACCCACCTTTCACCGGACGACTTTGCGATATGAAAGATGCGAGTGACATGCAGGAGCCAGGCTGCAAACGTACAGCGTCGAATATCATCTCTGGCCATCATCTCCGAAGGGTCATTGAATTTGACAAGCAGCTTCCATGAAAGCCTGTTTCTCTTGAGTTATGGCATCCACTGCTGTGAGCGATGCATAGACTGCGCTGAGAGCACTTACAAAAATCCTTCGCTCTTGCAAAAGTTATGACCATCTGCATAAGATAAGGGAAATGAAAACCAGGCAGCTAACTTGTTCACCTGTGGAGTCTGGAGCGCCTTCGGGGTCAGCATCAGCTTCATTCGGAGCTTGACGTTTGTAAGCAGTCAGTCTGCCAGTAGTTCAGCACCCGTTTTCCAGACTCAGCTCTACGCTATGATCTGTGCGAGGCGAGTCAATAAGCTTTGATCGCCACTATCATCTTTTGGATAATCCTGACTCGACCACCTCCACATCATCACTCTTACCTGTAGCCAAATTGTCGTCATCGACTGCATTTGCCAGTCCAAATTCAGAGACTGACTTCATCTCCTTTGTTCAAGTTCGCGACTTTGAATCTAGCCAACAATTCAACACGAATCTGTGGAGAGCAGTACCAAAAACATTTTCGATGGATATACGAGGTATCGCTGCGCCTCTTGCGTTTGCCTGCTATACGACAACGCCGAAATCAGTTCTCTGAAGAAGCATTACCATCTGTACAGGAAATCTTTCTCGCTTACTGTCTGTCAAAGATAAAGAGCCGAGATACATAGAAGTTTTGAAGACCTACTCAGATCAATCTTACTTCTCTGAAAAACAGTTTTTCATCCCCCTTTCGTTTGCAGAATGCTTTTGAGTTGATGAGGACATTCATTCAATCGTAAGGCAGGTTTATTTTTGACAGAAACAATGCTCACCAATGGCTTTTGCCCATCTTGAACGAGATGGAGAGATTGTCTCACCACACTTGTATTACAATCCCTCTTGATGACATTCCTTATGGTAGACCCCGAATCCATTATTGCAAGGGCTATGTAGCCATTTCTTCTTAACCACAGGCATAGGGCAAGCAACGACAATTCCACGGTTCAAGATTGGTGGATTCACTGGGAGTCCTAACATCCTCTTCTGTTCATGATCACGGTGCTTGTCTGTCATCGCGATTGCCGTACTTGAACCGGAGCATGAATTTACGTAGCAGCCTAGTGTTACGAATTCCGTCTACATTGGACTCATGATGAGAGATATGAGTGACTGATCAAACACCGAAAGGCAAAGTGTCGCCTACTCGGCATTTTGTTCGTGAAAAACGTAGCGTCGGCCGAGGTCTTCCAGTTGCAACTGCATGGATGTTTTCTTTGCCATTCTAGCAACGTAGAAATCGATCATGTAACATGTCCTAAAAGCACTTCACTTTGTGACTATACATACTCATCCTACTCCTTCGATGTCCTCCTGAATCTATCCAACGCGGAACTTTTCTCCTGAGGTTCATCGCCGTACTTGACTTTACGAATCTCCGCTTTGCGCTCGGCTTTTTGTTTTTCGATCTTGGCCCGTATGGCGACCTGGAGTGTAGGGATTGAGGAAATCATGAGATTACGAGACGAGATAAAGTCATAAAGATATAAGTCACCGCAGCAGGATCGATAACATTCTTTCTCTGCTTCCTCAGATACCTCTTTAAACTCTTGCCCTTCCCGCGCATTTTCTTCTTCTCTTTTTCCTCTTTGTTCACCACCTGTGGCTTTGTACTATCACTAGCGTCACTAAGGTCCGCATCAGATACACCCTCTTCAGTTAGATCAGCTTTGCCTGAAACTCGCAACCGCTCTGCACGTGGGAGGCGGGCAAAAGGTATTTCTGCGGCGCGTGAGGAACCAGAGCCGCCTAAAAAGAAAAACTAGTCAGCAGATGCTCGAGTGCTCAAAGACAGACGACTGACCAGAAGTATTAGTCGTCAACTTCGACGGAGGAGCCAAACTTCCTACGAGTTCGGGGTCCAGGGTAATCATATCCGGTTGAATCTGCACACGAAAAATCAGGTTTCACCGTGAGGAACATAGCCCGTATGGGATGCACAGACCTTATCGAGCAAGCCCCGAACTTCCCTCTCCCTACGTCCCTTAACGCCCTCATACAAATCCAGACCTTCACCAGTATCCATGCCGCCCTCTCCTGCACCCGGAACTAGGATACTACTGGTACCTCTGGCATGGCCAATAGTGAGTATGTCTTGTAATGGGGCAAAGCGTAGAGATGTTATGGGCCGGTGAGAAGCGGATGGGAGAGGATGTGTCAAATAAAGAGGTGGCTGAGACGAAGGATGGTGCGGTGTTTTTATCGAAGGTGACGTATACATGTTGATACTCCCACCGCTTCCAATAGCAAGAAGACCTTTCTGACTCCATTCTACTTCAGCACCTCCTTTTCCACTGCTTCTCAAAGTCCACTCTCGCACAGCACCTTTCCAGTTTCTGCAATCCCATACCTTGACACTCCCGTCTTTTCCAGCGGTCGCCATGTACCGTCCGTTTTCGCTCGGATCAACGGAGACGCTGGATAAAGGACCGAGATGTGCGAGGACTTTGACTGCGGGATGCGGAAGGTTCGGAGTCCATAGAGTAACGCACCCGTTTTGATGGCCCAAGTAGAGAACTGCATTGTGAGGATTCTGTGTGAGGACAGAACATGCGCCAAGAGCCGTGCGATGTTCTGCAACTAGTTGACCAGTTGATGTGTCTTGATATTTCAAGTATCCTGCAGAGCCAACACTAGCGAGAAGCCAATGAAAGGGAAGGAACTCTAGCCTCATAGGACTGATGTGAGCCTTCAGTTTGTGAATTTCTACACCATCCCTGTCATAGATGAAGGCATACTTTTGTTGTGCAACAGCGTAAAAGGAATGGTCTTGTAGAAATACTACATCGTTACATGTTTCGCCAAGCTGCAGTTCACTGTGCACAGCGCCTGTAAGAGTATCAAAGGAAGCGACGTGTCCTGTTCGACCAACAATCGCCATATGTCTTCCGTTCTTCGTATATCGAACTCTATAAGGCCCTCCGTCAAGCTTCATCTCTTGTCGCCCTCGTGCAGCCTCTCCTCCTGCCTGTTTGACAATGTCAGCCTGAGAAAGCCGCCATGTCCTCTCCAGCGGATCTTCAGCTTGAGCAAACCCTGATTCTTCTGAAGGTAATAGGTCAACTGCATCAGAAAGAAGGGCCTGAGATTGAGCAATGTGCGTCGAAGTTTTGACTAAAGAACGTCGGAGTTTTGGATTGGCAATATGCTTATACTGCGGAGCGTCCACCGTTTCGTTAGTTCGGGATCGTAGAGAATGTGGAAGGGATGTATTTTTTATGATTGAGACAGAGGTTTTATCTGGTTTCCGAGAGGGACCGGGCTTGGGATTAGAATGATGAGTCCTTTTGCGCTTGTTTGACAATGGTTGGGCAGCATCAGCTTTAGCTATGAGCGCGTCCATATGGAAGAAAAATAACTTTTGGAAATGTGCAAAAGTCGTAAAAGTCGCAAGTGTAAAAGTGCGATCGATCACGTCATTATCACGTGCTACCAATCCGGCGCGTCGCGCGACTTCTGTCCTTCCATTAAAACTTAGCAGGGTGAAGCTACATATATCGAGGCCCGAGCTCTAGCAGGCTCCGTACTACGGATATAGATTCCTTGAGTCTTGAGTCAATGCATTTAGGATTACACCAAGTGAGAGAACGGGTGTAAAAATCGGAAGCATGAAGGTATGGTGAGGTATAGTGGAAGGGAAGTATCGAGAGAGAAGGTTGATGAAAGTAGCTGAATAATGTACATACGCATACCATCGACTTGATTTGGAAAGTCAGAAACAAATCCAGATGAAGAGACCAAAAACAGGAAAGAACCATTAACCCAATTCACACAGCAGAGATTGTCCGTCCGATATTATAGGAAACGTATTTTTAGTAACGACGTCCATGCGGTGAACTAGTACTCATCCTCGATTGCGAAGCATATGGATCCAGCTCCATACTCATCCCATGAGGTCCTCTTGAATCTTCAAGATATGGTGGAGCATCATGGTAAGGGGAAAGCCTACCATCCCCAGTCAGGTTAGCAGTACTCCCAGACCACTGCTGACTATGATCATAATCTGGCTGCAGCGAGAACGCACTCGAGTCCGAGCTCCGTAAAGCTTTTGAAGAATCTGCGCCATATACCGCACTCAGCGCTCCTGAACCGCCTGGAGCGTTCCTCATTGCGTAAGAGGAAGTGTTTTTCTGGGCAGCTGCTCGACGGCGCCTCGATACACAAACACCAATGAGGCCACCAATCACTCCCAGCACTATAATCGCTGCGACGACAGAGCCCACAATCATTGCGGTATGAGAAACCCCACCATTCGTTGCGGTATCCGTGTCATTGCCAGAAGAGCCATTGGCGCTGCCACTGGCACTACTCAAGCGGACACTATCGGGCAGTACACTCGCAGCTCCAGTGGGTTGAGTTTCAATGCTGCCACTGCCAATAATAACGAACGTCCCATTCGACGGGATACCATTGACGACGACGAATAACATAGCCGGTCCTGGCTGGAAGATATTTGGGTTAGGAGGCATCTGAGCAGTATGCAAAGTAAGTGAGCCATCCGAGTTAACGGTGTAGGTGTTGTTCAGCTGGAGGAATCTTTGCCCCATGTTCATTCCATGTGTAGTCCACCCAGGTCGAATGACCACGACAGTGGTATTATCCGCTGCATCGTTACTCGAACCAGAGTACGAGGACGCAGGAACAGTGATGTCGAATGGATTTCCACCGTAAGACAGATTGGAGGGAATACCGGATGGAACTGGACGAGTGTTGCCCGAGAAATAATCCGGATAAAATATTTCGGCCTGGTAGTTGGTGGGGAAATACGTAGTCAGGTTTACATCAACGTTGGGATTGGAACCAGCGATGAGGACGGACGCATCAGGAAGTAAGATAGCAGATGAATGGTAAAGCCGGGCAATATTGGACGTTTGGAAACCCGCGTTCGACCATCGACTGCCGGCAGGTGCATTAGGATCGTACAAAGCTGGAGTTCCGACAGGTCCAGACGCCAACGACATTCCAAAAGGCATCTGATTATAAGACAGAGTCGTTCCCGTGTTGGTTGCATACCCCGCGGTGCCATTTAACCCGCCATTCACTACCAAAATTTTACCATCTGGAAGAATGATGAACTGTCCCATAGTGCGGCCTTCGATCATGTCATCATCTTGAACGTAGACAGGCGCTGAACCGTCGAGCGGTTCAGGAGTGAGCCGTTGACAGTCTTTAGACGCGGGATACAACCAAGTATCCGTGTTGGGGAAGGAATAATTACCCCAAAGATGATCGGGCATATCAGAGCCTCCACAAAAAATGACAGTTGGAGTGTAGTTATTGGCAGGGGTAAGGGGAAGCATGGCCACTGCGCCTGAGGCAGGATAGACACGGGCAACACTACCTGGCATGTCAGGAAGGGCGTTTTCAGTATTGCTTTCGGGATCCCACAGCACTGTATCAATATCAGTCGAACAATAAAGCAGATGCCAAAAAATATGTATTTACGTACTGGTAGAGATATTCGCTTGAACGAGCATCTTCCCTGAGGGCATCAGATATGTGTGTGCGTAGGCGTTCAAACCAGACGTCTTGATCATGAATTGCATGACGGTCGCGTTGCGTCCGTTAGCAGGGTAGAACTCATAGGTTGGTTCTGCCGCGCCGCCCTCGAGCTCAGGATCCGTATTGGGTGTGTTCCTGTTGATGTAGCCTCCGTTCACGAAACCACCGATGAGTGCTACAGATCCATCTCCGAGAGGTTCAGCAGCGGAATACCATCGCTTTTTTTGCATAGAAAGAACGTCCGGGTTATCAAACCATTGGCAATTCGAAGAGGTAAAATCATCCGAATCTGTGCAAGGATTGAGCACGCGAATAGACTTGGAACCGTCGTAGTCTTGATATGTGGCGTCATAAGATGCAGCACCCTGACCGTTAGGAACTGAGCCGATGTTGCCACCAGGTGCGATTGCTCCATTTCCGCCAAAAGTAACGTACGAGCCATTAGGTAGGTGCATTCCGGAAGCACAGAAAACATTGGTTTTGATATCCATAAGCTGTGTTTGATGGGTATTAAAATCCCTGTGAAGACAGTTCAGAACCATGGTACTGAATACTCCTAGAAAGCGTATTGTACCAGACCGCACCCCACGCAGGATGACCATTAATTTGGGCGGCGTTTCCCTCCGCCTTGTCAATAATGTAGACCTTGTCCTTGTTACCCACAAACATCTGGTCACGATTCAGAACAAACTAGGAAGAATATATTTCTAACACGGACCATCATAGCGCTGACTGAGGTGTTTCCCCCGTCAGCAAAAGAACCAGCTTTGCCTGCTATGGCTGGCGATGCTAGCCATGAGACCAGCAACAGAATGGATGCAAACATCGTTAGAAATTCGTGACTAGGATGGCGATATTCAAGATGGAAAAAATTTGCTCAAATAGTGGCGAGTTGCAAAAGTAAGGCGGAAGGGACCGAAGAGAAAATGAGAAACGAGCGTGGTGCTGAGCGAGATGAGAGATGGTAGTAGCAGACTGAAGAGAAAAAAGGGTTTTTTTCAGCTACATGAGATCATTGACATTGACGTCTCTCACGATGCCTCTCGCCAATCTCCCTTCAATTTATCAATTATTCCAGGAGTGTACTTAGTTCTTTTGAGCTCCAATTCTGAGAGAAATTACATTGGGATATTGTCCATTCTTGCAAGCATCAATTTTTCCCGCTTCAGACAAAAGAATCTCAGTTTATTCCTAGAGAAGCCAGCAAAAAGATAAGCGGCGATGACAATGGCGCTACTTAACTTAATAAGCGCCCATTCAATATCTTCTCATCGTTTTTCCCACTCTCAACACCCTATTATATCACAGACCAACACCCTACAATGACTGGTTCAGGAAGCTCCAGGCTTATCACTTGCGGGACGTTCACTTCCTCCTGCCCTTCCGCACGGGGCCCAGCTCCAGCCAGAACTTTCACACAATATTACCCGTGAAGTCTGACCTATTTTATTCATGGACTTTCGGACTTTCGTTCTCCACAATGACCCAAGTCCCACCTCTGCTCTAGATCTATTCGACCATAACAAGCTCAATTTTCTTTGGGATAATCAGAAACGCTCAAACATCATAGCCACTGGTATCAATTAGTTGCATCTCCGTTCTATACTTGAAGGCCGTTTTCGAAATATGACGCTGCCGCATTCTGGAAGATATGACGCTGCCGCATTCTGGAAGATATGACGCTGCCGCCAGAAAAAGCGGTCCGTCCTAGGATAACGAACACTGAGCCTTGATCCTGTTTCAGAGGCATTGCGCGGTTATCCGAAGCCTGCTCCGCAAATAACTTCACATTGGAGGTGGTCCAAATCTTCGTAGTCTACTCTATTTCAATGGACTACATGATGGTGAAAAGTTTCCGTCATTCACTGTCGGCGGCGAACATCAGGTAAACAAATTTCAAATCCCCGATTCGAAGTTACTTCTTGGATAGCACGACGTCCTGGCCCCACCTATACTTGCTTTCTAACGTTACCGCTCGGTCATTTGAAGAACAGTGACCTTCATTAATGGGGGAAGTTGACTTCAAAAGGATTTGGAACAATAACTTTTTAACAAAAACATACTTGTTTTTAGTAAGCTATGATGTCGACAGATTCCTGATTCATGCAGAAGTGCTGTATGTTCAGATTTAAGGTTAATATCCAAAGGGAGTAGGCGCCTTGCGGGAGGAAGTTGGAGCGCGCAAATTCAATGATTGTTCCTGAGCACATCAATGGAAGCTTGGGGAAGGAAGGAAGTGTATTAACTACACTGGCAGAGGGGTATTAGTAGTGTTTCGAGCAAATTTCGTGAAACTTATGTTCACAGTTTGAACCCGCTGATTAGACGGCAAACCGAACACGAGCACACCCGTTATCAACGAGTACGGTGAGCTTTTTGTGCACACTAATCAATCCACCTGCTGATGGCGGGTCTATTGTATTCATGAACGGTCATAGCATACCGGATATTTCGGATGGTCTGGTAATGGGTTTACACGCTCGATGCACTGTGAAGTGACACATCTCAAGCACCCTCATTACCAGTGAATCAATATCATTTCGACGCCGGGCTCCGTCCGACAACCCACAATCTTGTTACGGACAAGTCCTGTGAACTGCAATGAGACACACTCGGTATTCTTCACGATGTATATCTCCATACTATCTACTATCAGGCGACTATTCACAGCCTCTGTTTGCTGCGTCCGCCCCCAACTTCTCACTATAAATATGGATCATGTTAATGTGTTCAAATCTCCAAGATGCCAAATCTACTTGCATTGCTCATAGGACTCTGTCTGTCAATTCTTCCGGGACTATTTCTTCGGCATTACTTGCAGCCTAATAAGCAGATACGCGCTCCCCCTGGTCCCAAGGGAACCTTCTTCACTGGAGTCAAGGATCAACTTTCTCAGACCCCCTGGAAGGTCTACGCTCAATGGGCTGAGTATTACCAAAGTAAGACCTTCACATTTTAGTTCTTGGCAAATCTGTTTGATAACTGCGTACCAGGTCCTGTCATATCATTCTGGGTTTACAATAGGCGTACCGTTGTACTCAATGACCACAAATCTGTCCGGGATCTCCTTGACAAACGAGCAAGTTTATACTCCGACCGCCCCAAATCATGGATGTACCATGAGCTTTGCGGACGTGGACAATCCGTGTTCAACATTTCCTCTCTAGATTCCCGACATGGGAAGTACCGGAAACTGATAGCAAATGGCCTCAGTGGGCGTTCAATTGCAAACTATCATGATCTGTTAGAGAACGAAGCGAACATCTTTGTTGAATCTATGATTCGAGAACCCAAGGCTTTCCAACATCACATACGAAGGTAATTGACTTTCCATGGCTGGGGCCCGATTCTGATTTGTGAATCGACAGAAATGTAGCTGCAGTCATAATGAAAATAGCATATGGCTATTCACTTACCGAGAACAACGATCCGTTCATTCGTGTGGCAGAGGAATCGGCAAAAATATCTGGCTGGGCCCTCACTCCAGGCCGCTGGATTGTGGATTATTATCCTATCGGTATGTGTCACGGTTTGATGACATGTTGATGTCGTATCTGATACCCTTTCTTTATCTGTCCATCTTTCTTGTCGCCAGTGCGCTTCCTTCCATCGTGGTTCCCGTTCGTACATTTCAAGCGCCAAGGAGAAAGATGGAGAAAGCAACTCGAGTCATTATCGGATGTGCCCCATAATTGGGTCAAACAACAAATGGTTGGTGGTGTTATTTTTCTTTGCAGAGTTGCATGTGAAATGACTGAAATGTAGAAACATTCAAATTATGAGGAATGCTTTACGACTCGACTTCTTCGACCCGACGAAGGCGCGGAAGCGGAGGACATAGTGAAATGGGCTGCTGGGGGGCTTTACGCTGGTGCCTCGGACACAGTAAGCTTCCTTATTCACCTCCGACCAAACTCGGATTTACAACCAAGTGTAATGTAGACAGTCTCAGCGTTAACATCTTTCATCCTTTTGATGGCACTCTTCCCGGACGTTCAAGCAGAGGCTCAGCGCGAAATCGCTGAGTTTTATGGAGCCGGAAGAGTCCCTTCTATAGTTGACCTGCATCATCTACCCTACCTTAACGCTCTGTACAAAGAGGTCTTACGGTACGCGCCTGTTTCCAACTTGGGTGAGCCAAGCACTGCATTTCTTTTATCATTGCGCCAGACTGACGGTTAATTACCGCACTGCTTAGCTTTACCGCACAGAGTCGTCCAAGATGATGTCTACCAATCCTACCACATTCCCAAAGATAGCACAATCATTGCAAATACGTGGTAAGTCTTAGATAGCCACTTGATACTGCTCGTACTGAGGTCCCCGCGTAGGGCTATCTTGCACGATCCTACCATATATCCCAAGCCCTTTGAATTCAAGCCATCCCGTTTTATCGACAATGCCCCAGTGATTGATCAGCATCAGCCACATTATGGGGATTTGGAAGAAACCAACCATTCAGGATGCTCAAAACGCTCGGACAACTCGGACATTGAGACTAATCCAGATCCAAGGACTTACTGTTTCGGATACGGAAGACGGAGTTGTCCAGGTATGCGACTAGCGGAGATATCTGTCTTGCTGATCATATCGCGAGTTCTTTCGCAATTCCAAATTTCGTTGCCTGTTGGGGTTGAGCCTACTCCGCAGGTAGAGTTTACCTCAGGAATAACTAGGTACGCGGCCTTTTACACTCCTCAAGCTCCGAATGTGAGATGCCGGGTTTGCTCATTCTACGATTTCGCTTTTACAGTCATGTTAAACCGTTTGACATTACTATCAAACTTCGACAGTAACGTTAGATCCTGCAAGTTCAGTGTCCAACTTTTGTCGTCTTTGTTCCACTCGCATTATAGGTTCATACCATAACTTTATATAATCACAATGATAATTGTTTTGTAGCAAGAAATATCACACTTAGACCTCCTAATTCCGTGTACGATGTTAACATCCAGGGGTAACATCCCTTCCAAGTTGTAAGCTCGAATCTATTCCTAATATTCTATCATAAGCCCGGACATTTTGGGCGTTGCATTGTAAGAGTCACATTATAATTCCCCTTCCTGACCTACAACACGAACGCCGTCTATAAACACTCAGCATACATCCAGGAACACCAGGTAAGTGTAAAAAAGCTTTCCGCTTTCAGGTAACTGATCTTGAACGGCTATACTGATCCGATTGTACTACTCCCTAAGATCCATACGTCAGAAGATTACTCCTACATGGAAGTTCAACTCTTCAGTTGAACTGCACGTTCATTTTATGAAAGTAAAGGGGATAGATAAGAACTTGGTACAGGGACGGCGTTAGGACCTGCCACAATCCATACATCGTTAATCTCATAAATACATAACACTTCAAAATCATCCGCACTTGAAATGAAGATCATACGAGCACAGGCCTGCCACTCGTGTAAACTCAAGACTAATTTATGCTCAGCCTACAAATGCCGAGGGCATACTACCCTCTGCCGACTCTGTGCAGCAATCCTAAGGCCTAGGACCCTCGATAAACCAAAGCCAGATCGCGGAATAGACCGGTTAATATTGAACGTTTTCGTTTGTGAGTGTGGGGTTTTGAAACTTTGACCAGGTACGACAAGTCGGAATTAACATCTGACGCCAAGGAGGAAGTCGTTCTTCTTTGTAGCTTGCATACACCTTGTGTATTCGAGGACGAGCTCGATGAAGATGAAGAGCCTGAGGATCTAGGTGAGTTAGACGAAGGTGAAGAAGATGGGAAATAACCTGAGCCACTCATTCCAGTACTTGATGAGCCAGCAGCTGACGCTGACGCCGAAGCATCTCCAGAAACTGAAGTTCCTGACGCGTCACCTCCCGCGAACGCTGCAACTGGAGGTCCAGGGAAGGTATATGATGCGGAAGGGTCATAGACCTACACGAAACAGAGTATAGATGAGCAAAAATGATCAACCTCATGGATGAGAAAAATCCAATAAAAATCGGGACTCGCATTAGGATCATATATTCCTGGATCCGTATCACTATACGCTCCAGGCAATAAAACTAACTCATCGTCACTCGGACCTCCTGTTTGACTTCCGCCGACTTTGATCTGCGAACACGCAGGATAAAATTCTGCTCCTCCAACAGAAACAGCCCCTTGCAATCCCAAGATCTCATGGCGGATGAGATAGTTCCCAGGAGCAAGCGTCGAGGGAAGAGTGACATTGGCAGGGAATCCTTCCATGACGGCTTCTTGTGCCCAGGGACCACCGGGGCTAATACGTGCAACTTGTTGGATCTTGAACCATTTGGAGGAAGATGAATTGTATGTTGTGCAGGAAGAGCTGCCGCAGGATGTCATGTATGTCAACATGGGACCTGTGTTGTGAGGCCACTAGATGGTAAACGAGTAAATATGATGCTGTCACGCTGGGAAAGTTCAAAACCCCGTCAAGTTCCTTCGAGCATACTCACATTTTGATCATCTCCTCCACGCCAGTCGAACGCCAACTCATCTCCGGGATTTGCATCAGCCACATCGGCAGCAAATTGTGCACTCAACCCGCAATTCAAATCAGGATTGCTCGCGCCTTTGACTGGGCTTATGTCCGAGACTTGGCGGATGACACTAGAGGTTGGCTGCGCGGCGGGAACATTTCCTGGATAGGATTTGTCATTGATGGTGAGTTGAGCAAGGTATCCGTGGGCAGAGACGGGTGATAGCAAGAAGAGAGTAGAGACGAAGATGAAGAAGATTAGAAATTTTCGCATTATTTATCCTGACGAGCCGCCAGAAAACAAGATGCAACGTTTGCTTTGTGAGCCTCGTGAGCTTGGGGAAGCAACTCGGCCTCGTGGTTTTGGCGAGACAGAAACTGTTATTCTGGCCGAAAGAACATGTTTAAGAGAGATGATTAGATGGGCGCTTATCTATAATTTCAGGCGCTTAGCTCCAAGTTGGGCAGTTCCGCATACATGCGAGTCTACTAAATAATCAGCCATCTACACCTACAAAGCTTTAGCTTTTGTCATTAATGAAAGCCTCAGTGACACACTGTGGCTACTATAAAAGACGCGATGTAGGCTCATGATTCGTGACTTAGTGTGCTCATTTGTCTGTCAAAACTTTGAGCCAGCTTCAAGCGTCAACGTGGACTTCAAGCGCAACGTTGGTGGCTCACGGTTCATACACCGAGTATCTCTGTGATGGTCAAGAATGACCACAACCTGGAGTACCGATAGTGGATACCGTTGAGAAGTCAGTACGTTGGGATCTTTCTTGAGTTGATGGATCCGCTACTCCAAAAAAAGTTTACAAGAACAAGCGATCGTCGGTACGGAGGCTCAAGTAGGTCGTTAATTCTATCTCATGCTACCTATTCATTATACTCCTCCGTAGCTATTCTTGGGAGCTCGGAAACACTTGCTGAAAATTCTAAGACTGACAATAGAATCCTGATATCCATATTCAAGTTGCAGGGCTTCGAATTCGCGAATTCGACGTTTACCTATTTGAAGACCAGCCATCGTCTCACTGTGTTGCGGCCATATATGCTTGAAGGTCTTTCTCTGGTCATGTCCTCGATCGATTTATGAGAATGGCACGTTCCAACTACCAGGTTGCGAGTCCGTCTTGGGGGCAAAAATGGTGGCAGTATAATCACACCTCCTGGAGTACTCAACGAAACGCCATAGTTGTAGAAACTGGAACTGTGACCGAAATGGACACACCATACACGGAATGATTATTCGGCCACGAGGCGTTTCTCTTTCTTCCATCCTTCTTTTTCAGTCTTGACCTTCGTGCTTTCCTCCGTCTCTCGTTCTTTCATCTTCCCAACTTCCTTACTTCTCACAGCTTGACACATATTACCAGTGTCAAAGGAAAGACACAGCAAGCTGTGAATAATACAACCACTCGGTAGTCGCGCGAAAAGAACGCCGTTGGGTAAGTCGAGCAGTTGAGTCAACTCAATCGCGCAGAGTATCTTCCTCATTCTAACATGCTCTACCTCTATCGGGCGCATCCGAATCCATTTCTGGTTCCCTTGCTATTTTGTTGTCCTCCTCTACCCGCATCCTGATTTCTGTCTGCTTAAGAGTCATAAGTTATTCAATTGCTCTCACTTCCCCGTCTTTTCAATTATGAACCCCCTGTGAGGGAAAGTTTTCGACTGTGGTGCAAGTAAATGAATAGACTTCCATCTGAACTTCTTTGAATCTCATTGTCCGTTCTTTGTGACGCTTTTGATCCCCTTTTCAACCCCTTCGCGTCATCGTCTTCTTGAAGCCATTCATTTTCCTTCGTCTTCTTCTTTCTCTTGCTCTCATCGCTTGCACGTCGATGTCGTGTGCAGATTGAATGGAAACCAAAGAAATTCTTGCCCCCTTTCGTTGCAAATACTGCCGACTGGCTGTCGCATGTCCTATGACGCTTACGAGTATGAACATAACTACAAAGGCTTTGTGAATCGCCTTGCCAGTATGGGAAATACCTTCTCTTGATCTTCTCCCGCGTACCCGGACTCCAATTCCCAATGACGTCCCTCGAGAAAAGTGATCTTGACATGAACGAACATTTTTTACACGGTGCGGCTTCTGGATTCATGCCCCCAGGTTGCCTCTAATTCAACCCGGTGAGCTTGTGTTGATGTTGGGTGTCGGGATCGGGATCACTTCCATCAAGAGGATCGGAGCACTTACTACCAGTCGGAGGTTTCTACTCATTCTTTAAATTTCTTTTGCTCTCTGGGCATGGTGTTAGAGGATGAGCTTGGGCTAATGGGAGAATTGACAAGATTCAAAGGGTGGACAGTCGTCTAACATTTTCTGGCAGGATCATGCTATTTTTTTACACACTTCCTCCATACATTCAAGCCGTATCTAAACAAATACAGACTCCTCCCCATTAGAGGACTTATTCTACAGCCTATGTCTCTTGGCCAAACTACCCGAGAATAGCACTCAATGGGATCTATTGTTCTAAGGATGGCCTTGAGAATATATATATCGTGCGTGGTATGGTGTGTTATTAAATCAAGTCATAATTTTCCAATGATTCTGCATATGTGTCTGAGTTGCCACCTGTCGCTACTAGGAAATATCTGGTAACCGCCGTCGATTCCCGTCTCATTTCCTGTCACCTCTCGACGTCTCATTCTCGTGTGTATTCAGTCGACTAATTTGATTTCAATGATGGACAAGAATCAAGTTCCGACCGCTCTCTTCGCTCCTTTCCACATCTTTACACAGGCCAAGTACCAAAGTGGTCGCATTCCCTCCAGGCTCATCAGTTTGTCACCATGAGTTCTCTTCCCCTCGTGTTCAATCTCCTTTGGAAGAATCTCTTTCATCACTGTATTCACCTGTCTTCCGATCATCTAGTAAGACTCGATGTCGGCTTGTGCTATTGGCTTGCTACCATTGGGTTCCCTCGCTCTGGGAGAAGTACGCTGTAACTTCAACGCCTTGAGCCGCAAGATGCAATTCTCCTTCTCCTCACCAAGACTTAAGTCTCAATGAGAGGCAGTTGACCTGATCATAAGACGCTTGCAGAAATGCAGTACTCAAAACTCGCTTTGAAGTAGATTGATTGGTATATCGATTGATGCTGCGTGTCCACAAAGCCTTATCTTTGCTAAGGTAGTAACCATAAAAGCTTGGACCTTTTACCCTTCGCAGCTCGAATAGCATCACTCATCGACGGGAAGACGATAGCCCCGACTCATAGTCTATTGTGAGTAGAGCTTCCGACGTTCAAGCATATAAGTGGAGCTTCCCGGATACATGAGATACTCATTGTGGCGTTTTCTCCTTTCCTCTCTTTCAACAAGGTGCTTGGAAATCAAATAAACATCCAAAACTTCATTCATACAAGCCTTGTTCGGTCTTGGCCGAAATTGCTAAACACGACGGCATACCTATCGCTTCTCATTAGGAGTTCTAGGAGGGGATACGTTCATATCAATTCTCGAAGTGACCTAACTGTTCATGAATTGCTTCCTTCTCCTCTGTTCGATGTACTTACCAATTTGATGGGGCTTCGGGCTCCTCTTCAATAATGCTCATGGTTGATTCAGTCCTTCTAGTGCTAAACAAGAAATCCAAAGCCTGATTCTCTGTCCACTGTCTGTGCGTTGCGCTGTAGTATGTAATTCATTCGAAAGAACTTCTTGCTTTTAGGCTCAACGAAGATCACTTCCTCTCTCTACACGTTGTGGACTTATGAGTTAAATGAAAATCGGAAACACTACTTTTCCTTCACCCCCCCCCCCTTTCGTTTCGTGATCTCGTCCCCTCGGAGAAGGTTCAATTGAACCTTTTTTCATCCTTGTTCATGTTGTATGCATGGCATGCCGCTCGCGTTTCGATGACGCTGATAGGTAGAATGCAACATCAAAGACCCCAGCGAGGTGTCCGTATCTTCTCCCGCATCGAACAACTATATCGTTCAGAACGATGGACTCGATGATTACTTGCGATATCTTGACGGACGGCGTGACAATTGTGAGTGTCACTTCTGACCGAATCGGTTCAGGAACTCCAATGCCACCATTCTCTGTCTTCCTGCTCCCTTCTACTCATTCCTTTGTTCACTCTAGATTCCTCTCAGTCTGTTAGAGATAAGACAGAAGCCCAACCTGAGTAATTCGTGCCCTTTTTTTTTTTGCTGGGGCCACAACTGTGCTATCTGTAATCCAAAAATTTTAATATGTCGTTAAAAATGCAGCGTTCCAGAACTTCAGGACCATCACCACCGGGTGAGGACGCTCTCGACTCAAGAGCTGAAAATACACATACAAATTGAACCTCCCGATAACTACTATCATTATCTCGTTCTGGCCCAACGAATGTGATCCAATGAACCAGCGCATCGGCTCAACAGATGAAGTGAAGTTATTGCGACTCTAACGGATCTGGTTGAGGGAGATTTTGATTGGGTTCGCGAAAATTGCCTGCCTCCAAGGGGTTGATAATCGCTACTACTTATTTCATTGCCTTAGCTATGAGTGCAGCCGGTTTTCCATATCTTCGATGAACTGATCCTAGATGATATTCAAGCAACGTCTGCCATCCATTGAGGACTCGTACGATAGCCGATTCATATTGCTCAACGGCTATATCTGCTATATCCTTCCCGAATGGGTTACAGATATCCGGAGTGCTCTCGACGGCACATATAACGATCTTACGTACCCAATCTCAAATTTCGAAAGCATAGAACGCAAAGCTATCTTTTTTGGTGGACTGGAACTTGGAAGTCAAGGACATGAGAACAGAAGCTGCATTAATCGGTATATCTCAGAACGTAAATATCGGGAAAGAAGTTGTTTGTTTGAACTTGATAATAATATCCAGAAGGACACCGGTGAGGCTCAAAGCGCCCCTGAATCCCGAGGGGACCACTGAGATGGCGGCACTGATTCAGAATTGAGAATTGAATACAATCGTTGATTGTTTCATTGACAATTGATTCCCGTAAGACTCGCAAAAGCAGATTAGCTTGGGAATGCTTCGAAGTCGTCGTTCAAGTGCTCACAATGTTAGTCATGAAAATACGCGGTCGGATCTTCTCAACCCCAGGATAGAAACTGCTACTCATTCGGGTCCGTTTGGGGGAAGAAACTATAGACGAGGAGGCAATGGTTTGTACTCCCTAAAAGAGATCATGCGTGTATCCCATATCCTGTAGAGTGCTGTTAGAGTAAAACGTTGCCCATGCGAGGTGTATACTCATAGTAGCCATTCCACATCCCCGAATCTTTTTCGGATATTAGACCACTGGACTAGAAGAATGCTAATTCTTCCGAAAGCGGCCATGAAATGGGGGACGTTTTGAAGCCTAGTAGGTACTGACCAACTTGTAGTGCCCTTCCGCGGAAAACATGCCACGGTATAGTATGAGTTTTACCTAGATTCTGATCGGAATCCTCACTGTTGAGATATTTCATACTGATCCCGAGAATGGGACGGTCCAGAAATTCTCCCTTGGGAGTTCAATTGGCGGGTAGTGTTCAAGTTGTGAGAGCTGAGCAGCCAATACTAATGCAAGACCAATAACGTTTTGACATTCATCTATTGCGGAAATGCCCTCGGAGGGAGAATGAACGAGCTTGATGATATCCAGCCCAACACGTGTACCATAACAACTCGAGGGCGTATGTCAACCTCCCAGCAGCTGGAATCATGTATTTCGTCAGATGATGACAGCAATGGGATGAGGCATTCATCCGTCATTTCGAGGAATTAAGGAAAACCCCGCCAGCAAGTTAATGGCTTCACTAATGGGATGCCAATGAGGATAGTGCGGTCTGGGGTAGAGTGGATGTTATCCTTTACACCATTAACATGAAGGGTAGGATGTAGCATGTTTGGCAAGGTGAAAGTGAGCGCCGGAAAGTGAGGACTACAAACATAGTATAGCGTTCGTTCAGCCCTTTGAAAAGGTCATCAAAGTGGCCCTTCCCTGCGTGTTCTCAAGAATGTGAGTAAAAAGTAAAGGGGACCTACGTTGACCGAAAGGTAAACCAAAGACCTTGGATGAGAGACGCGGAGGATGGCGGACTACCTAATTCGCAAATGAACACCCCAGAATTCCACGACGGGTATGAGAGTGCCTGAAGATAACTGGGCGAGTCATCTGGGACGGCCTCGAGGCAGAGAGGGAAAGATCCTAAATATCCTTTTTGGTGTACGCGTTACCCGGGAAGTACCGTTGAATAAATGGACTGGGAAAAGATCTAGGACTGGCCATGTGTCCCGAATTCAGAATCTACCAAGGCTTATCGTATCCGGGTTACATTACGAAAACTTGCGTTCGTGTGAACAATCACAACTCGCTCTTAATTTCTACACACCAATTGAGCGAACCGATCTGGATTTCTGTAAGAGTATCGCCTCTGCAAAAAAAAATAATGATTGAGTCAGTAGTCACGGGCTTTTTGCCGATCGGAGAATATATATCTAAGCGCGAATTTTCTCGTTTCCTTACCCTTCACCAGAGCCTCACTCATTGCTCACCGTTCACTCTTCTCCGCTCGTTTTCATCTAGTCTGCACCTCCACATCACCTTTTCTCGAGCAGGCCAGCCATATCATTCATAATGAACACCAAACCCATCGTTGCATATCCCAGCCTTTCAAGTTCTTTAAACATGCTCCCCAACGCGACGAGCATGTCCAATATCCCTTTGCATGCTAATATGTACACCAACTATGCTCAGGAAAGCCAGAGTCAGGCTAAGGTGTGTCTTCTCCGCGCAGTAGCTCGTGGCCGTATTGACCGACATTTCTCCTTTATTAGCTTCAAAAAGCGCTTGATAAAAAAAGTCAAACGCAAAGTTTGTCCGCCCCTCTCTCTCCATATTCATCATCAGTACGTCTCTTCCCGGGATCATAGCGGGATATTTCTAATATCGCCTTCTTCCTCCAGCATTCATCATCGAGCAGTGACGCTGCCACATTAATGATGCGGAAACCGGTGAGTCCACGGAGAGGGTAAGAAACTGTTCTTTCTAATGCTGTTCGCAGCACAAAAAATGAACAGACTTCTTGTTCTTCCCTCCTCTTTCTCCGGTGCTACCCTCTATCACATAGACATCATATTTTGTGGGACTTTGTAGAACAGTTTCCACTACAACGCCATTTCACCGCTAGCCAGTCTAGTCTTTCAGAATTTCTTCTTCATATCTCTGCTGTTGCTTTGCTCTCGTTCGCTATCACTGTCTTCCTCGCACATGCATCTTCATCCTGGGTTTGGGTTTTGGCATAAGCATATCTCTCACCACAATACATACATAGATCTTTGCACGCATTCTATCATAGTACTCAACATATCCACTCTATATCTCATTTTATTCTCGATTCTTCTTAGTGTTCTTAGTTCCCTTCGACTCCGAGAAATTGCTGTGATAACTGCCAACTAAGCACCCTCATTCTGTGCGAAGCGCTATTTGACCCCTGTAAGTTACTGTTGCGCAAGATAGAAATGCCGGCGGTGAGCGAATAGCAACTTCTACTCCGTCTGATTTCTTAAACTCAACAAGAATTACCGCAGATCTACGTTCGATGAATGGGTCGATATATCTTTCGCAATGCTGAAACGTGCAACGAGTATACTGTATGGATGCAACACAGGGTTGAACGGTTGTAACGTGAAGGGCCTTACTTTTGGTTCATAAAAGCCTTAAATGAATGAATCCCCGATGACGGACAAGTTCGTCATTCTTGATTGACTTTTACAGGTTTTAGGGTCTCAAGAGCTACTTACCCTCTCTTGGACCAAGTGGTAGCCACTGATTCAAGGCGTACTTTTAGGAAGGGTACACATCGATACCGCAATCCCTCCAAAACTTCGAATTAACCGTAACCCAGCGTATGCTCTCCCGTCGACGGACCGTACTTGTTCATACCTGCCTACTTGACATTTTTAGTACCGGCGGTATCGTAAAAACAAAAACATGATTTTCCCATCGGTATGACTTCCCAAATCTTGCCGATGAATGCGCATATGTACGAGGCCTGCAACTCAGGTGTCTATGTACATTTCTTCAAATTTGCATCTCGTCCTAGTCTGCCAATGCTGAGCTTTGTTTATAGTAACTGTCTAGCTCTATAGACAGGCCCTTTAATAAAAAGATATCTCTGCGAGTAACATGCGTTATCACTATGGCTAGTACCCTCAGTTTACCCTCAAATTCAATGACCCTAGATGACCCTTGACTCGAGATACGAACTCAGAAACTCAATCCGCGGTCCTCCGAAGCTTGTGTCGAAAGTTCCTTGCACAGTGGCCTCAAAAATCGTAAGCCATGAAGTTCAACTGGAAACACCTCTCATCAATTAGTAGTTATCCGCTTGTACTATCTACCTTCATTTAATTTCTGAAAACTATCAGCGGTCGAAGATGACTTGTCCGAGGAATTTCTTCTCAATGAAGACTGAAATTGGCTTTCGTAATCTTTGCCCAATCGCAGACCGTTGAGTTTCGAGATTCCCTTTTGCACGTATAATAAAATAAAATGGCATATCATTACTGTAATCGTTATCAAGATAATAATGTCGGAAAATCAAAGTAAAATGAAACTGCAGTAAGAATCCAGTGCGTGGGGGACCTGTGTATCCCGCCATTTTATCAATTTTATCAACAATACTTCACTTCTGATAGTGAAAACGTAAAACGGCCACTTTTTACTTGTCCGTTAAAAGTCGCGAAAAACATTGAATTATGTTTTTGAAGCTTGGAATGTCGACCTATTTCAAATCATTAATTAGTGAGCACTAGTCTCATTGACACGAGGAATTAACTGTAAAGACAAAAGTCTGTCGTGTGAGCAGGCGCCACGGATGTAGCTTGATGCGCGCATGGGTTCAATCTTTTTTTTTTCCTTCAATTTTTGGGGTCGCAGGGGTTGTCTGCAAGACACTGTAATTGACACGATGTCCTCGTGGGCGACATCGATTGTTTGCTCGGTCCGTAATTGCAGGTTCAGCCATGCGATTTTATTTGGGCTGTGGGGAGAGCTATTTGCCTCGAGTCGCCGTCGCCTTTCAGGGTTCTAATCACCAAAGCTTGGCCGGCCAATTTGCTGGATCGAGGTGGAAAAAGATCTTAAGGGCATTGTAGTATACTCCCCAGCTTGCAAGGGATTCTCCGTACGGACGCGAAGTGACCAAAGTATCATGGGAAATCGCTCGCTCTGGCCAGCACTAATCAAGCTCTTCTATGTCTGACAAGCTTAACTCATCTACAAAACAGCAGCCTGAGATAGAAGAGTGATAGAAGATTGAGAACCTGAACACTGACGGAGATTCATTTACACTTCCCGTAACGTACCTTTTGATTGTTTGACCTTAAACAGCCAATATATTAATACATTTCGGATAATCAATGTCCTTGGCGAACTTGTGTGGCTGAAACGAGTGTATCGCACCACAAACTCCTCAAACCATAAAAGTACTGCTATTGGAATTTAGTGGCGAGAAACGATGTGAATTGACTGCATGGGTTTGTGATGTAAATTTTAGAAACCGAGATCTAGGTGTGGAGGCAGAGAGGCTACAGGAACCTCGAGGTTCAAGTGCTATGCATCTCTACGCACTCTTTAGCCTAAAGCGCTCTCAAGCTTACTGTGAGTCGGTCCGCCTGAGGTTAGACGGTCGTGCCACGTGAGCGTGATGTCACAACCTTTTTTCCTTACGCCGTGCGGGAGAGCCAAGCAAGTTGAAGGTTGAGAACGTTCCCTGCTCAATATGGTTCTTGCGCTCTCCAGGGCGTCCCTATGCCGCTCGCTTCCCCAGGGGACAGTATGCCTTCCGAATGTTCGAACTTATGCAAATACACCTCCCGGTCGTGAGTAGCCTATCTGTGTTCGTGACAGAAGGACCTCAATTTGTGCTCGCAGAACAGAGTCCATTCAAAATACAAAACGTCAAGAGCTCGGCTACACCCAAGAATAAGAAGGCCTTCAGTAGAAAGAACAGGATTGGGGTGAGTCTTCCTTGGCGGTTATTTTACTTTGTGCTCATGAACCTTGGAAGGCTTTTCGCTCGATGAATCCTTCCCAATTAACGGTGCCTGTGCTCCAACCTCGCTCAAGCTTGTCGATGCCCAGTTTCAAACCGGTATAATTGTTCCAAAAGAATGTTAACGCGTTCTTATAATAGCAACTCCATAGGAACTAATGACGGAGAACATGATTGGCCAAGTTGTCGCTTTCAACCAAACTCCCAATGATCCTATCAAATACTTTGGTACACCCAAGAACATGTTACTTGAGGTTCGAACTCTTGGCCTCATTTGCCAACTGGGAAGGATTCTTATCTCATCTATAGTTTCGCTTGCTTTCCCAAAGATGCTCTGTCATTCGAAACATCACCATTTTAACAGCAGAAGAGCTAAATTCAGCCGCCTCAGAACCCAGCCACAAGACACGATACGTCCTTACCGGTCCCTCAGGATGTGGCAAGAGTTTTTTGCTCCTCCAGGCTGTGCAATATTGCCTGGCTAAGGAATGGATTGTGATTTACATACCTAGAGGTACGTATCTAGTCCTTCACCGCTGGCTATTTTTCTCAAGGGACAATCTATCCGAAGCCAAAACGATGGTTAACTCTACGACAACGCATGTGTATGATCTCCGTACGCAAACCTACCTTCAACCAAATTATGCCCAACAAACGCTCCGAAGGATACTCGAGGTTAATTCTGCAAATTTACAGACATTAACCATGCGAGATGGCCTGAGTTATGACCGCCGCTCTTTTAGTAGTGGGACAACACTTGCACAATTAGCGTCCGCTGGCTCAAAAGACCCAGCAATCTCTTCAGTAGTGCTCGAGACACTTCTGACAGAACTGTGCAGGCAGAGCAAGTCAGTTCTTGCTTGCTGCCACCATTATCACAACTAATATTATATTCTTTCAGAATACCCGTTCTGCTAGCCGTGGATGATTTTCAGTCAATCTACAATCAGAAAACCTCGTATCGTGATCCACACTTCTCCGCCATCCGACCCTATCACCTTGCTATACCGCGTTTCATTCTTGAATTTGCTTCGGGAAAACGCTCTTTTCCCAAAGGAGCCATCATCGGGGCACTTACCGCCGCAGATCCTGCGTTTCCTGTGACTAATGAACTCATGGATGAACTTGGTGTTCCGGGAGTGCATCCTAGAAGCCCGTATAGCAAACGGTCGAAGATTTTACAAGAGTATGCACGCGGTTTGAGAAATCTGCCTGTACCAACAGAGTTTAGTCCCCGCGAAGCTGCATCGGTATTTGAGACGTGGATGCGCGATAATGCGTTGACGGCGCGTGAGTGTTGACTCCTCTTGACTATCGTACATCGCTCAAACCTGTCTGGACAGCCGCCAACGATGAATTATTTCTAGCTAAATATACCGAGTCTGCAGGCAACCCCAAAGCGTTTGTTTGGCAGGGAATTTTGGGCACGTTAGAGGGTGCAGCACCTGTAGTGAATGAGAGCACTTCTTGGCCGCAGTTAAGGGAAGGTCGTATCTGATAGAAAGAGGGATTTTTTTAGCTTATGCTTCTCTCTCTAATTACGCTCCAGCAGCCCATTGTATTGGCTTCGACTTAATCGATCTACAACACCAGAGATTCACTGGATTGGTGGAATTGCGAAATAGGCTTTGTGTGGACACCCTAACATCATATCGTGGATCATTCTTCTTCTTCTTCGTCGTCGTCATCCCCACTAAGCGTTATCCGGCTAAGGAACAGGCCATCCATTGGTCCTGGAATTCATTGAGATGAGTAAGATGATTGGAGTATCAGTAAGCTTACGCCCTCCATGGGAGCTGGATGAATGCTTCCCGCGATATGCCGACGCTAATGTAGAACTAGGACTGGGAGTTGGCGGAATAGTTGAGGTTGAGGATAAAATGGACGCGTTAACCCCTGCTTCTGATGAGCCACCTTTAGGTGGCATTGAGTATCGTATGACACGGGATGGCGAGCTCACAGGAGATGGAGGGTATTGCGATGATCTGGACTCTGAGAGAGCAAGTGATTGACTGGGAGAAAAAAATTTAAATTTTGATGCTGATGTTGGGGTTGACTATGAGCGGATATCTTAGGAGAGCAGAACAAAGAAGATGAGGAAAGTAATGGATAGCGCACATTGGGAGAGAGTATACGAAATGGTTTCTTGGCTGATTCAGGTGAGAATATTCCAAGCGGATTCGATTTCTTGGCGGGAGAGAGGCCAGAAGGTGGAAGTGGCTTTCTGGGATATTGAAGCGCGTAGAATGCTTCAAGGACATTGTAGATGAGCATTGCAACGATTGTTAATTCTGTGAGAATGTTATTATACATCGAATGTACTATGAACGCAGTGGAATGACGGACCCAAAAGGCAGACGGCTTTTCTGACATTCCATTCGCTCCCGTTCCCAGCGAGGAATCCTGTTCGAGCATTGTTTCCAGAGAGTAGCATACGCATTGCTGATACTACAGAGGGCACAGGAAGAAGCCAAGTGGAGACGAACACAGAAATTAAGCCGAATGCATTTGAACGTAACCGGACCACTGCCTCGCCACGATGGGGGCGAAAATAGTTTGTGAAAGATGCCAAAGTTGACGGCTTAGAAGATAAGGCTTTGGAGTCCATGAATGAATGCTGGACTGTGGCAGATAAACTTGTGAGTTGAGTTGGGACGTTGAGGCGCGTAGTGGCAAGAGTTTATGAGAAATATGATGAAAAAGGAAATGTTCAAGGCTCGTGACCACCGCTCTTCCATCTTTAGCTTGCTACTGCATTTTTGGTGCGGCATGGTTGTGCATTCATGATTCAGGTCTCCTGTAAATTCTCCAATGTACTGCGAGCTGCCTCAAGAAAGCGCCTTTCATTTTTCCAAATTTTTTGGGACCTTCTGTCCTTCCAGCAACGCCTAAACGATTCACGGTCTCCTACCTCTCAGAGTCTGACCACCCTGTAATTCACAGCTGGACTTTGATCATATAATAGAATGCCGCAAATGGGTAAGAACAGGACATCAATCGATCCAGAACGATGGTCTGGGAATGTGCCCGCCCTTCCGAGTCTACTCTCTTCTACCTAGTAGTAGAACTTGGAGCGATTAGAGCTAGGACAAATCAGCATTATATATATGACTTCGACAAAATCTCTCCATGACGCGAATTTCCAATCAACAGAGTGAGTGATCCTACTGCTGAAGTCTACACTGTATGCTTGTCCACAGTCCTCACTGGTAACTATATCTCCTGCTAGTTTCTCGTCCAGTTCTGGTTCGTGACTTCCAATCAACGGATCTTGACCAATGTACTGTCGCATGATGTGGGTTATTGTGCGACCCGTTTTTAAAAAAAACATGTACAAAATGTTGCCGCTTAGGGCTTGGGGTCATAGCGTCGCGACAACCATTGTTCCCCCACAACGGAAGGCCAGTTCTAGTAATTTCTTTAGTGGCACAGTGTCAATGGACCTGGAGAATTTCCATTTTGAGGAATTTTGCAAAAGTAGGTCAGTACCAATCGTCTTAGAGGCCTCCAAGGTATAAAAGGTGGGAGCGTTTGGTTCTCCTTTCTTTTACACCCTGATCTTTCCTTACGCCCTACTGCGAATCAATTTCACCTTCTGGCAAGTGACTTGACGTATCGCATCCTTTTTCAATCCGATTACTGCCCTCCGAATTATTATATCTTCTGCTTTTTGTTTAATGCCTGCTACTCGCAGAACAACCGTCAGTTGATCTCGAGAAAGCCCTCACCCTCCTCTTGTCCTAATTCCATTTCTAGGCTTCCTCCGCTCAAGGCGCTGATGGACCATTCAAATGCCCTCTATGCGAGACTTATATAGCTCGCAAGGCCGACCTCAAACGCCACGGAAAGATCCATTCTGATGAGAAGTACGTCGTACTCTCTAGAACTATGATCAACTTCTTGAACTCAAACCTGTCTTTTTGTCGATGCAGATACAAGTGCCCCCACCGTACCGAAGGTTGCATGTTTTCCACCCGTCAAAAATCGAATCTCAGAACCCATCTGGCTCAGCAGTCAGTTTCATGTCTTTCCTTTGTCAAACCGCAGTCTGATCATCGTTGAGCAGTGATCCAAGCCTGCAACAGCACTGTCCTGAATGCGAATTTAAATGTAATGACCAGTCTTCCCTTATCAGACATAGGAAATTCAAACACGGTTATGTGCCCAAACCGCAAGCTTCGCCCGTGCGCCCTTTGAGGTTTCTCCCCCCCGCAGTCCCGGGTGTAGCCGGTTCCACACTGGCTCTTTCAGATAGTCACAGAACGGAACGATCACCCCAAATCGATAGAGCTGCGGTCGTCAACCGCTCGCATCCTTCATCTGCTTTTAATCAGACTTCCAAACCTTCCAAACATGATAAACCCGCACACGCAGGAAATTTCGATGCCCCTGTCGCTCCTGTTATTCCTCCTCCCCCTTATGATTGCGGTGATCAACTCCCACTCGAAAAGTTATACTATCCTTTAGCTGAATATCCATACCCTTCCGAAGACCCCTCCAAACTCGAAAGCTTATGGCCAATGCCTCACTCAGGAAGACCAGACTTTTCTCGACAATCTCGAAACCTCACCGGATCGAGAATGGGCATGAACTTTGCAACTTCTGAAGTGGTTGCCGCAGGCAACTTTGGACAGGGAATGGCAATGGCCAACAACCTTGTGATGGGAGTGGGGATGAACGTGAATGGACGTCTTACTCCTGTTGCTCTTGTCCCTGCTTTGTCGACGATGTCTACTCACGGAGGCTATTCGTTGGCTCACGGAAACTCTAATACGGTCACTGGCTCGACGGTCGAGGCTGGTCCGACTAGCGCAAATGGAATTCCACGATATTTCTAGTCCATCCGACACCAGTTCTTTTTTCTCTCCAACTACACAGTCCTCAATAGCGCGTCACTAAATTTATCATCATGGACCTCATTGTATCATCTGTAGCATACTTGCATAATCTTTCTCTCTCGTAGTATTATTTCCTATATCCGGTACAATTCTTAATATCAGCTACATGTCTTGTATACATATTGATTTGGCTAGCCCGGTTGCAATAGGTTATCGTCCACGAAATGAGTTTCGTGTTTTAACCGCGGTCAGCTGATCCAGAGTGATGATGAGAGCGGTGAGCCATAAGGCACTAAATCTTAAGCGCTTATCTTCGCGCTGAGCCATTCATCGTCACGACTAAACCGCGACGACGGCTATCGTTTTCTTATAAGCCATCTTATCTCTCTTGCTTCATTTCTTCTGCTTATGACACAAAGCTTGACGTTCAAAGTACAAGCAATAGACTGTTTATTTCGGCTCATCTCGTTGTAAAGCAATCGACCTCGGATATATCAGACGGAAACAATTTATTTATGCCGCCCTCCATTGCCATAACTTCCCCTGCTGGACACGCACGCAAGGTTCTTTCCCCTTTTTGCTTTCATTATCCTACCAGCTAATCCCCAATGCACCTGGAGGAATTTGGCTTGCAAAGGACCGGAACTCTCTTACACAAAGGGTTCAAGACTTTTCAAGATCCCTATGCGGGGAGACAGAGAACTGGGGCATCGTTTGTCAGCGCCTTGCTTGCTACTGCATTATTTCGCTGCTGGCATCTTCTCATTTTCTTTGGGGCTTGGGCAACGCTGGTATGCGTTTTGAACGCTCAGGGACATCGACTGGTCATTCAGCCTACGTTGCTTACTGTGTGAGCCGTCTGCGAACATACCTACTTAGATAATTTTCGTCTAAATCTTCACTCTGAAGGACCGGAACAGTCTTGGGCTTTGTGATCAGCTACAGGACAACTTCCTCATTCGAAAGGTAAGAACGGAAAAACGACGGCATTCAACAGGCTCATCGATGAATAGGTACAACGAGGGAAGAAGGCTTTGGTCTCAACTTGTTCTAGCTAGTCGTACATTTGCTCGAACGGTTTGGTTTCATATACCAGGTACATGCAAATGCTGGATTCGTCCGATCAGAGTATTGATTGGAATTCTCATGTAGATCCACCTGCGACAGCAACTGAATCTGCAGAGCTACTCAAAGCTAAAGCGATGATTGAGAAAAAGACCGTCATCAATCTCATAGAGGCATTCGGCGTAGCTGTGAAACACTACTTGCGAGGCGAAGACGGCATATACTACGAGTACGTCTTCTGAACACTCATGTTGGTGACTTATGCTCACAGGTTTTTTTTAGAGATTTGTACTACCTCGTAAAATTCCTTCCAGCGTATGCCCTTCCAACCGGGCTTGCTTCCAATCCTGATCTCATCAACGAGCATACTCCCTCTGAGACGCACTCTCCTCCGGGCTCCCCGAGATCGACTTCATTTAATCGAACTTCCATTAGCAGGCCCTCAGACGCTTCACGGAATCAGACATTCTTAACTCAACGTATCAATGCAGGCTCTTTTTCTGATTCGCACCTTCCGCTCCCTGCAACGGCCCATGTCTCCGTCAAGCCTACTTTTCGTGAACCCAAATCTGTCGAACGCTCCCGCTCCCATCAAGCTACTACAGAGAAGACTGTTTTCGATACCAAGTCCACCATGTCGGAAGAACCTGCGGAGAGGGTCATCCTACAAAGGACGGACGAAGGCTTCCTTTTTCCAGCGAAGATGCCTCCGAAGTATCATTTGTTCGATCTGTTCCCCTTCTCGCTACTAGTAAGAGTTTTGACAAAGCGGGGGAAGGAGCTGAAGGGGAAGAAAGCCGCAAAGTTGCGAGCAAAAATGAGGAACAAGAGCGCATCACATAATTTACCGCTCGAAATTTCGCTCTATCTGGTAAGTAATTTTCAAGCTCATTAGCCCGCTTTTTATGCTCGAAATCACTTCACAGAGCTCCTATATTTCCGCTCTTCAAGTACGAAAGACAAACGAAGTTCCAACGACCAGTGCGTTTTTATCTTCGTTTCATTTGGTTTGATAAGACAAGCATTCTAATATCACGTCCAGACACCCTGCTTGCAGCGCTAAATCAATTGGTGGATAGTCTCACTGGGCTGGAACGTATATTAACAACACCTATACCCTTCTCGTGAGCAGTTTCTTTGCCATTATTTCAGGTTCTACTTGGTTATCTTTCTCCTTTCACTGTGTTCGCCTCATCGCGGTTCGGATTTCTGCGACCTGCAGAGATGGAACAAATGAAATGTATTGCCCGTCTCAGTCGCGATACGCCCTTGAGTAGGCTATACATCTTAACAGACTTTGGGAGTGATTACTGATTTGTTTTGCGCGTTTTCATTCAAACGTTACGGACAACGATACTTGAAGGAAACGCGTCCTTTATTCCCGTATCTTCTTCAGACGCGGGGATCTCCTTGTCTCTTTTTGTATTCGAGATGTAGCCTACGGCGTGTTTGCTTCAGACTGTGTCCGCGATTGCGTTGTCTTCGGTTCTGTCTGCATTCGCTGCCTGTAGGAGCGTTTCTTTTTCCCTGACTTGGGCAACACCGAAACCTTCTTCTATCCATTTGATTTCAACATCCAATGAGCGTTCTGCTCTTGCCAGCTTCATGTTACTTGAATGCCAACTGAACTCAAATATAGGTACTCCTTTCATTTGTGGGCTGTCGCTGTTATCTACATCCTAGTTCTCGTAAGTAGCTATCCTTATTCGTTGTCTATTCATGCACCTGATTCGTCATTCACTTGTGCTCGTCATTTTCACTCCCCCGACATGCCAACCTCGCACTTCCCGTTTGACGCCACGATGTCCTCCCAATCTGTCAATCTCCCAAAATCTCATCTCATACGCTCACTATCTTACATCTGTCGACAAACGTCTGAATAAACTCGTGTACTCGTGCGTTGCGTCCCTGATTTCTCACATTCACAATCGTCATCCGGAACTTTGAACGTGTCCATTTCTTTGGTAATGGGATGAAATCGAATAATGCAACATTTTCTGCCTAACTTAAGCCTCCGCAAATCTGGCCGACATTATCTTGGAAAACTATACCGGCTACAGTTATACTTGCGTTTATGTTCTTCGGATTCTTGGTAGCCGGAGAGGAGATTGAGAGTAAGCACGTTGTTTTTCTGCTGGACGTTGTTGGACTAAACCAAGCTTTATTCCCTTGTGTCTCCATTGACAGATCCATTTGGTTATGACAAGAACGACCTTGTGAGTACCCGTATCCAGTCCCTCCGTCTCTTTCATTCGATGGTCCGAGCTATCAACATGCTCTTATCCGAGGACATACCCAAAAGGAAGTGTAATATCGTACAACGCGCCTAATGACAATAGTTCATTACCCCTCGAACCCACATTCCCCTTCCAGCTCTTGCACGGAGATGTCCTTTGTCTCGATGCTCATAATCCTATACCATTCTATCTGTTTATTCAACGTGAATGAATCCGATCTGACCGATAACTTTGTCCACTTACAGAACTTGGATCATTTTACACACAACATCATTCGTGAGTTTCATCGAACTCTTTGCCTCTTAGTCTTGATTGCTCGTTCTGATTGGCCGTTTGATGCACGAGGAGAAGCAGAACAGTCAGACGGCCGTTTCTTTCCTCCATTTTTGATGCCATCCTCTTATTCATGATACTTTGTCCTTGCGCTTTTGTAGGCAATGAGCTCCGCGCGATCACTTCCACCTCGGCCCCTGATCCTGCTCGCTGGGCTTTCGCACCTGAAAATGACCTTTTATTTGCGTCAGACGTCCAGACAGACGAACGAATTACGCCACAGGAATGGATTGAGAGGGGGTATATGCAGATGCAGCATGCCCTCAGTCTCTAAACTCGTACGTACGTCCGGCTGGTATAGACTAGACTTTCTGCAGACGTCATTACCGCCCTTGATTTTCATACTTCGACAAATCTACAAGTTTCTTGCGTATTTTTCTCTGCTTTCTTGTCCATGTTCCTCTGCACAGTTTCTTGCATGCACCCTTCTATACTTATGTATCGTCGATGTGTCGATTTATTAACGCATATTTTTCGAAACATCATGCCTACTATAGCTACTCACGCAACTATGCGGAAAATACATGACAATTTCCATCATCAGAAAGACTAAGTCATATGGTTTCAACCATTCCTTCCAATGCAAGCTGTTTGTTTGACCGCAGCATACCAATTTTACTTCGGACTCGGAAATTTCACCATGGTCATTGATTTCGCCGCCTTCCTCACGGTAAGGAGCTTCTCGTGAATAGTGGGGTTTCAACGGAATCATGGGATACCGTACTTCCTTCTCCCAGCAAGAGGGCGACTATTACTGAATGTAACTGGTCCCTCGAAGGTACTCGACGTCAATTATTCCATATCCTAACACAGCCAGCCCATCGGTCCTCATTGGTGGGTTTCGAGCCCAATGACTGTCAACCACCAATATATATATCAAGCACTTCCTTCGGAACAGTGGGACTAAATAATGCTGCATTGAAGGACGGTAGCCTAATTATAAATGCAGTAGGCAAGGATAATAGGGAAATGATCAATGTCTTGTAAGCGAATCCGGCTTAACGTTGCGGGAGGCTCCATGAAACGAGGAATATATCCGCATGCGATGCCTGACTCGTAGCTCATCGACATCGACGAGAAATGTTTTTTCAAGGAACAGTCACTGCTTCGTGGTTTCGCTAATGAGGCATTGTATAATTGGTTTGGGTATATATTAACTACCTACTTGATGAGATATTCCGGAGCTTACAAAATGAGTCAATTATTGCGCTTCCGCTCTAGCTTTCAGTGTGGCGGCTTGTGCTTGAAAGCCCTCGACCAGTCCAGCTTCCTCCAGATCCTGTACCGTATCCGCAAGAACTCCGTTATATTGCTCCCTACTCTCGTAAAACGTCATCACATTTCCACTCTGGTCCACAAACACACTCAATGCACTCCATCGCTCCGCCTGAATAAGCGCATCCAATGATAGATCCTGCCAGGCTACACGATATATTTCTGGCTGATAATGAGTGATGTTTTCTCTCGTTATGTGTTCATCGAGAGGATTTCCTAAGCTTGATGCAGTTACAGGAGGAGTGAGTGGAGGAATCTGAGAGGTAATTATGAGACGAAGATTCTCTGCAGCTTTTTGATCTTGAGTTGGGATATAAAAGTCATCCGTGACGACTTGGGATCTATGGATACAAAGTGAGCGAGCATGAGCATGAGTTTTTCTTCCAAGGTTGGTCGAACTCACCGCACGAATGGATTCCAGTCTGGATATTTGGGAAAGTCAAGGAGAATAGTCCACACCATATCAATCGGTGCGTCTATGATAATGCTCGCTTCGACGGTAAAAACGCTGGGTACGGCAGGAGGCAGGTTAGTCGGAGGTGTAGTTGAGTTAGAGACCGCTAGCGTCCGATACACGTTCAGAGAGACGATGCAGAGGATGATACCTCGGAACGCTCGCTGTGGTGAGAGAAACATGTTGAAGGACGGATGGCAGAAGTCAGGGACAACAGCTTGATTCCCAAGGCCTTGAGGTAGTATTATCCACATTTAAAAATTTGAATAGGGTGCGAAACGTCCATGCAACGTCCGTCTCACCATGATTTCAGCTGACGAGAATCGCTTCTTACTATAGTTTTATGTGGGGATGATACCTGGTAGCAAAAGCTGAGATCCTGGGTATGTTCTGAAAGTTTGTATGAGCCGGCTCTATTCGACTACTGGTAAATGACATTGAGGACTTGATTGTCGATGGCTTATTAAGCTAGTTGATCTCAATGCAGACTAGTAAAATGTTCAACGTTGATGATATGTAGGAGGAAAAACCTTCGAAGTCGCCAGTTCGGTCCTATTACGAGAGAATCGTCGAAGGACGAACACCCAACACCTCACTGGGCCTCAGTGCCTGATTGATTATTTACCGGGAGTAGGCAAATATCAACTGAGGGCGAGGAGTCGCAATGTCGAACACTATCCTCTGGGCTTTTCTGTTTTTCTTGTGGCATCAAGCCCTACGTCCCACAGATATCTCTTGTGCCTATCTTCACAAATTGAATGGATGATTCTGGACGAAAAAGGATTACAAAGAGTGTATCACAATATCATTCAATGCTGCTTACAAAGTGATTGTCCGTGTTTTTCTCGTCATGCCCTCTTCGTCTTCTAATTACGAGCACCTTATGGTCTAAATGTTCTCTCTGACAAAACAAATCGATAAAGATAACAAGTCAGAAGCGTCTTCAAGGAGAACCGACTGTCGCACGAAAGACAAGCAGTGTTCGGATGCACAATATTCAGTCTTCCGGAGACGCAAGAATTCATCTCACCAATATCTCAAGATCTTATCTTCTCCAGGTAACCCACCTCAACACCAGAACAGCTCTCAAAATTTCAGCTGTTTCACCCTGTTCCACCTCGGTTGTCATTCAACTCGGCGCTCTGCCCTATCACATTTATTCCTGCAATCCGCGATGGTCCACAACGGAGAGACGCTCTCGGGAAGATCGGGAACAAGCTCCGTCGCGACCCCGCCTTCCCCACATGCGGGGCAAGAAGATCGAAGAAGATGACAGTCTGGGGTTTAATCGACGCCTTCGGCCATTAGTTCGAAACAAAGAATTGAATGACCCGCTCACGGCCGACTAACGGGTTATCAAAATGCCTAGGCGCAGTCCAGCCAACAATTATGCTTAATTATGTCAGAAGAAAGTCGACATCGTAGCTCTACTGGTGTCTTCGCAATGGTCAGCTGAGGAAATCGGATATTGCATTGTTTCGGCGAAATAAATTACTTCTGAGACTTGAATACACAGAAGAGCGGAGCTTTACCTTTCCCAGCCTTCTTCAAATTCCTTATAAGCTGCCCAAAGTCAGCTTTAGACGTCATCTCACCTCTCATTCAGAATGGCTACCGTCTTCACTCACGAATTCAACACTCCTGTTTACAAGGGCAAGACCTCATTCAATACTGGTCTGTATATCAACGGAAAGTTCGTAGAAGGTTCAGATAAGACTACCATCGAGTGAGCTTTTTTCTTCTTCTTCGGGGTATTGTCACTGACCATCGTCTTCGTCAGCGTCACTAATCCAGGTTAGCACAACAATTTTTCTCTGGTCCTGTTCACCGTCGCTTATGATTTTGATTCCTAGCTACTGGAAAGGTCATCACCAAAATTGCTGAAGCCACAGCCAAAGATGTCGACATCGCTGTAGCTGCAGCCCACAAGGCTTTCGAGACTACCTGGGGTCTCAACGCGGGGGGCGCTGAGCGCTCTAGATTGTTGTTAAAACTTGCTCTGCTCATGGAGGAACATCAGCAAGAGCTTGCTGCTATTGAAGCATTAGACAACGGTATACCATGTCATGCGTAAGTCCAGACGCGGAAATACTTATTCAAACATTACCCTATAGGCAAGACTTTTACGTGGGCAATGGACCTCGATACCACGTTTGCGATCGACACGATCCGGTATTACGCTGGTTGGGCAGATAAAATCCATGGTCAAGTACAGGAGGTAGGTGGTAACAAAGCTTTCTGATAGCCCTTTTGCTCAAGACTTCCAATCAGACGGACGAGAAGAAGCTGTCATACACTCGCCACGAACCAATTGGAGTTGTTGGTCAAATCATTCCATGGAACTTTCCTCTGCTGATGATGTCGTGGAAACTTGGTCCTGGTATGTCCCGGATACATCGACCACTCAATTCGCTCTCATGCGTAGTAAATAGCTCTTGCTACTGGAAATTGTGTTGTTCTGAAGGTAATGCACTCAAAATCTTCCATAAGAGTTACTTTTATCGAACATTTTTACAGCCTTCCGAATTTACCCCTCTGACTGCCATTCGGATGTGCGAACTAATTGACCGAGCCGGATTCCCACCAGGGACCGTCAATCTTGTCACTGGATATGGTAACACTGTCGGTGCGGCCATATCTAGCCATATGAAGATTGACAAGGTTGCGTTCACCGGCAGCACTCTGGTTGGTCGTAAGATTATGGAGGCTGCCGCGAAGAGCAATCTGAAGGACATCACACTGGAGCTTGGTGGCAAAAGCCCGAACATCATATTCAACGACGCGGACCTTGAACAAGCCGTTAATTGGGCAGCTCATGGTATCTAGTATGTTTTTTTTCCACCAATAATACTGGGTCTCTTTTTGATCGAGTTTCTAGCTGGAACCACGGACAAGCTTGCAGTGCCGGTTCTCGTATCTTTGTACAGTCTGGAATTTACGACGAGTTTCTTGAAAAGTTTACCGAGAAAAGTCGGTCTTTGAAGGTATTTATTATGCCAGCACACTGGTTTCAACGATTTTGATTTTTTGGATTTCTCTCTTAAGGTAGGAGACCCATTCGACGTTGACTCTTATCAGGGTCCACAGGTTTCGAAAAACCAGTACGACGTAAGTAATATCTTTATCGTATACATGAGATTTGGCTCACTTATCTCTACGTTCACAGCGTATAATGGACTACATTCAATCTGGAAAGGATCAAGGTGCAACTGTTCACCTTGGCGGTGACCGCAACGGTACAGAAGGATACTATATCAATCCAACCATCTTCACAAACACCACACCGGATATGAAGATCGTCCAAGAAGAAATCTTTGGCCCGGTTGGTGTTGTTATCAAGTTTGAAGATGAAGATGGTTCGTTGAGCTCTTCTTCCTTTGACTTGCTGGATACGCGAATAATAACCCAATTCTAACAGATGTTATTCGACAAGCAAATGATACCGTGTTTGGCTTAGCTGCCGCTGTTTTCAGCCAGAATATTAATCGTGCACTAAATACCGCTCACCGATTAAAGGCTGGAACTGCTTGGGTATGTCTTAGTGTTCACGGAATATTTGATGCTTCATTGATTGCCGTTATCCTTAGGTCAACTGTGTGAACCAACTTCATGCTAATGTTCCGTTTGGAGGATTTAAACAGTCTGGTATCGGTCGTGAACTCGGCGAGTACGCTCTGCATAAGTAAGCTTTGTTTTACCAGTGTCTTTTTTTTTTTTTTGCGAATGATAAACTTTCACAGTTACACTGCTGTCAAATCTGTACAGGTTAACCTTGGACATGTCATGTAAATGGTGGGATCGGGAGGCATCGGAAGGCATTAGGAACTTTTGTTACACACTCAGGCTCCAATTTCAAAGCTTAGATGTACCACACAATGTATTACCTGTGTTCCTAGCAGTGCAGAATTCTAATTTGTACATAACAAGTAGTACTACTACTACATTCAACTTTTCGGCCACGCCATGGAATAAATTCCTTTGTACATTGCCAGTTACCACTATCATGGTGAACCATCCTAATTCCTCTTCAGTCAAGGAGAGTTCTGAGAGTTTTCGATGTAATGTAGGGAATTCCATCTGCACTGTGATGAGTGTGAGCCTCACCAGGTAGTTTGGTGTGGTACGGCGACATCATAATTGGTGAAACTCGAGCCATTGTGAGTGTAGGAAATGAAATGCTAACTTGAAATATGTCCTCTTTGTTACATATCTCGGCCGGCCACAGGGCCGGTTGCCGATGTTCGCTCAAGTTTCTCGATTGCGGGTTGTAGTAGGGTGGTGTGTATATGTATAGGTGAACGCGAATGATCAAGGGGTTTCAGCAGATATGAGCGGCTCGCCTCCTGTGCAATCCAACCATAATTTTCTTCCTAGTCCTTTTCGTTTCCTCCTTCAACCTCTGCATCCTGTGACCTAAGCTTCAATATCCTCAAGCTAGCTCGAATATTTCGGTCACCATCGCACTAGTGCTAGCCCGACCCTTTCTCAAAACGGAATGAGCGGTAGAAAACGGAAGATCAAGATCGCTATCGACCAGGAAGCGGAGCAGCGACGACCCATGACTGAAAGTTCGGGTTACTGATCGCGATTCGCTTCCTTCTCCCTTTTCGGCTACTACTTTTTTTGAAATTCTTATATAAGTGGCGCAAAATGCTCAGACTCAGTCGTCTTACTCTCTCACAATGGCTTCCGTTTTCACTCACGAATTCAACACCCCCATCTACAAGGGCAAGACTTCCTTCAACACTGGTCTTTATATCAACGGAAAGTTTGTGGAAGGTTCAGACAAGACTACAATAGAGTGAGTCCCTTTCTTTTTACCGATACAAGATCTTATGAACTCTGGATCATCTTCCGCAGCGTTGTTAATCCTGGTAAGTGCCGTGCTTTATATTATTATTCTTTGTCTAACCAGCCCATAGCTACTGGAAAGGTCGTTACCAAGGTTGCGGAAGCCACATCCAAAGATGTCGATATCGCCGTCGCTGCAGCACATAAGGCTTTCGAGACCACTTGGGGTCTTAACATGGGAGGCGCCGGGCGCTCCAGGTTGTTGGCTAAACTCGCTCAGCTTATGGAAGAACACCAGCAGGAACTTGCCGCCCTTGAAGCATTAGACAATGGTATGTTCTATTGGTTAGCTTCTAACACAAGTCTTATCTACTGCTATAGGAAAAACCTTCACTTGGGCGATGGACCTCGATACCACGTTTGCTATTGATACGATTCGCTACTACGCTGGCTGGGCTGACAAAATACATGGTCAAGTACAGGAGGTCGGTATTCGTGTGCCTACTAGTGTTATCTCGCTCACAAGTTTCAATCAGACGGACGAGAAGAAGCTCTCGTACACTCGTCACGAACCTATCGGGGTTGTCGGTCAAATCATTCCATGGAACTTTCCTCTGCTGATGATGTCGTGGAAACTTGGTCCTGGTATGGCTCCAAGGTCTTATTTACGTCCCGATATGTACTCATTTGCCAATGTAGCTCTGGCCACTGGGAACTGCATTATAATGAAGGTAATGTCATTCTTCACATTTTTGGTCATACCGTCGTTTACGATATTTTCGTAGCCTTCCGAGTTTACCCCCCTGACTGCTATTCGCATGTGTGAGCTTATCCATGAAGCTGGATTCCCACCGGGGACGTTTAATCTTCTCACTGGATACGGTCATACTGTTGGAGCCGCCATCTCCGGCCACATGAAGATTGACAAAGTTGCATTCACCGGCAGCACTCTGGTCGGCCGTAAGATAATGGAAGCCGCCGCGAAGAGCAATCTGAAGGACATCACACTCGAACTCGGTGGCAAAAGCCCGAACATCATATTCGACGACGCGGACCTTGACCAAGCCGTTAATTGGGCAGCTCATGGTATCTAGTAGGTTTATCTTTGTTTTTACTGTTTATGTACAATCTTTAACACAATGTCTTTTAAGCTGGAACCATGGGCAAGCTTGCTGTGCCGGTTCTCGTATTTTTGTTCAGTCTGGAATTTACGACGACTTTCTTGCCAAGTTTACTGAGAAGACTCGGTCCTTGAAGGTCAGTGAAATTGTCGAACTCTGAATGTGAAGTTCATCAAACGTTTAACTCTTTTTCCAAAGGTTGGGGACCCATTCGACGTCGACTCTTACCAGGGTCCTCAGGTTTCAAAAATTCAGTACGATGTGTGTAATTCCCCCTCGCTTAAACAGGATATTCCAAACACTCAGCCCATCTCTGCGCCTAGCGTATCATGGATTACATTCAATCCGGCAAGGACCAAGGTGCAACTGTTCACCTCGGTGGTGATCGTAATGGTACAGAAGGCTTTTACATCAACCCGACCATCTTCACGGACACCACTCCCGACATGAAGATCGTTCAAGAAGAAATTTTTGGTCCAGTCGGTGTCGTGATCAAGTTCGAGGATGACGAAGGTTTGTGTCTTCTTATTGCGGCCATCTGATGATGATCCTGACAGCGGTTGGTTTGTTTACTTTTATCCTGCAGATGTTATTCGACAAGCAAATGATACTGTGTTTGGCCTAGCCGCCGCTGTGTTCAGCCAAAATATTAACCGCGCTCTTAACACTGCACATCGCTTAAAGGCCGGAACTGCATGGGTACGCCTTAGGATATTCAGTGTTACAAGCCTTAGTTTTATTCATTCTGCTTACCTGTCATTATCTCAGGTTAACTGCGTGAACCAGCTTCACTCTAATGTCCCATTCGGTGGATTCAAACAGTCTGGTATTGGTCGTGAACTCGGCGAGTACGCCCTCCACAAGTTAGTATCCTCGGATTTCCTTGATCAATGACTTATGAATTTTTGCTTCAGTTACACTGCTATCAAGTCGGTGCAGGTCAACCTTGGGCATATCATGTAAATGGACATTGTATTTTTCTCAGAACCGTCACCGGGTTTATCTTAAATATCCCGGTTAAGAATATATGTACTATGACCCGGCCTGACGCTTGCGCGATCGCGAGCCAGCAATTATCTGCGTGTCGCTGAGATCAAAGTAAAGAACTGAAGACCAACGATGACATGGCCCATCTCAATTTTATTCACGTACAAAGTTACTCCAACAAGCTTAGAACAAGTGGTACCCATTCCCTATAAAGTGGAATATTTTCGATGTCTAGGCAAGATCTACCTACGTCTATGTCAATGGACGGTTGATGGTGTAGCTTTCTCGAACTGTTCTGAGAAATTCGGCTGCCACGAGTTCAGTACACAATTTCAGGACCATAGGGGAGACTTACAAGATGACCAAGTAGACAATTCGGTTTGGCTTTCACCATCTCTTGAACCTGGGCACCAAATAACGACATACCGTCCCGAGGAAACGCCTTTTCAATTTCTCGCTTAGTATCTCGATGAAGCGCGCGCTCTATTGTGTTTGGAGGGGCAGCATCGTAGCCAAAAACATCAATAAAGGCAGAGATATGCACTAGCATGCCCGTCGCCGAAGACATGCCGGCCTGGAATGGAACATCGTGAAGCATAATGCTCTGGGTGATATCGGCAATCTGGGAATCATTTAACCGAAGGCTGGGAATATACTCCGCTCGTAGATGTTCATACACCATGATTCCGCCGTGAAACTCGAACGTCATGTCGTGAGCGGGGTGGGTAGTCGCAATCTCGTGCGAGCTAATGCCAACGTCATGCAACAGGCATGTCAAGTATACCCTTTTGATGAGCTCGCCTCGCGAGATTTGGGGAACAGAGGGCGTGTTAGATGGAAAATTGTGAAGCATGGCAAGAGAGAAGTAGTAGCAACGCAGGGAATGATCAAGGATCGTCTGCGAGCAAAGTTTCTCGGCGTACTTTTGAGAAATCACGAAGCTGTTTACAACGTCGCCTTCAAGTTTCCTGAGCTCCGTCAAACCAATGTGGGTTGGAATGTCGACTAGAGCAAAGAAATCTGCGAAGTTCGTAGGCACAAACGCGTCAAAAGTTTCCGGGAGGGCCATTGCAAGTGATCCAACCCATCATATTCCTGTGCCTTTTATAAAACCTGCATGATCAGTGAGCGTAGACAAAAATGGGGTTGATTTAGGGTGCTCACATACAGTTCAATATCACAGGATCAGAGCTTGTTGGCCATTCTCGAGACAATTCACTTCTTATTGTCCCCATATCCCCAAAGCGAATGCAGGTGCGGTCTGCACGGATAAATTCGTATTTGTGACGAGTATGCCTTGGCAATCACAGAATGACATTGAGAATAACATAGCAATGATGTTTTAACAAATGCTGAAGAACTGTCCAAACGAACAGAACGGATGATTGGAGAGCGCAGCTACAGTTAATTTGTATTCTTGTTAGCAAGGGTATACACTTCAGCCCCAAGCGGCTGTGGTACTATGGACCAAAAAAAATGAGATGAAAATCATCCCTGAGCCTGTAATCATACCTATAGTTTACAATAAGATGATTATCCGTCTGGAATGACTAAATCAATCGTAGGTGATTCGAGTCAGCTTGAAGCTCCCTCCGAAGAAATAACCATACGGACTTTGAACAAATTCGCAACAGTATCATCCGGCGCCGGAGAGAATGCAAGGTTGATATATGTGTGCTGTAGAGAATAGTCAAGTGCTTGTCAGGCATGAAATGGTTGAATAACACACCAGAGGTTCTGAGCCTTTGTATCCTAGTTCTTTCCGTAAGAACTGAATCACAGCTTGGAACCTATTCGAAGATGTGATCTTGAAGAAGTTCTGCTTCATTATTGGGGCATTCCCAACAGCTTTGAAACGAACGATAACTGAGTTTAAAATCAGCATTGGTACTCTATGATACAGATAGATGCATACCTTTATCTGCATCCTTCTTCTTGTATGTTTGTAGAGCTTTCAATGCTTCTTCGTTCGTCTCTGATATAGCTGGAGATGCCCATGAAGGTAGCGAACGGTCCGCGCTGTCGGTCATGGTTGAGTGTTGAGAACATCCACGAGTGTGTTACTCACCCTCGGCGTCTAATTCTAGCCCTTCCACCTGCCAATTGTCCACTGTACCCATGTCCACCATATCTACCAGATCTTCATGGTTGATACCTTTCTCCCAATATGCCATCGGCCTCAGTGAACAACTCTGTATATGGTTTCCTCCAATTACAGCCAAAGATAACAACATGGCTTGGGCTCATGGCCTTCTGACACCTCTGAATTCATTTCCTTATCTCGAAATTTTATGCAAGCTTGAGTACCAGATAAGACTTGCTCCATGCATGATGCACTTGAAGCATCTTTTCACTACCTAACACGTAAAGCTCAACAACCATCCGAACGCGCTCTACTGACTGTTTTGAACGAATACATAACTGTTTCAAGCAAAATGTCCTCTTCCGGTAATGTGTTACCTCAAGGTGCAGGTTATGGTGTTGGTGAGTTCTCGTGCTCGTTTGCGTTATTTGAGAGACTGACAGATTGCTATCTAGTCGTGGGTATGATGACCACCCTCTATTCACCAGACGATTTGTCGCTAATAAAGGAATGCGCATAGGGATAGGCTTGTTTTTCAGTGCCTTCATGTTACTCTTGACAGCGGTACAAGCACGATACACTGCGTTTTCGCCGAAGAATTCGGAGGAGTTTAGTAGCGCTTCCAGGAGTGTCAAACCTGGCCTAATAGCTTCGGGCATAGTTTCTGCGGTGCGTTTACATCTTATCTACCTTCTTGAGTTTTATAAAGGCATTACAGTGGACTTGGGCTGCGACTTTAGTGAGTATCATTTTGAATGCGGGAAACATGTCTTAAACTTGTATCCAGCTTCAAAGTAGTGCTGTTGCCTATAAATACGGTCTGAAAATGATTTGTATCAATGGCTACCACTCAAAAATGACTCTCTAAATACTTGCAGGAATCAGCGGTCCGTGGTGGTATGGAGCAGGTGCAACCATTCAAGTACTCCTGTTTGCAATGGTGTGTACTCTTCTTCACGTCGTATACCTGTCTCATGTCATATACTTGGCCTAGCTTGCGGCAAAACTCAAGTTAAACGCGCCATATGCGCACACATGGCTTGAGATCGTCGGCGTCAGATGGGGAAAAGCAGCCCATCTGATTTTCATGTTCTTCGGGTCAGCGATTCGAACTTGCAAAAGGAAGTCTGTTAAATCCAGTTATCGATAGTCTTGCAACCAACATCATAGTCAGTTCTATGCTGATTCTTGGAGGAAGTGCAACTGTCACTGACCTCACTGGGATGAGCACACTTGCCGTAAGTGCTCATCCTGTTCTATAAAGTTATGTAGACTTACTTATTTCTGAAAGGCGTGCTTCCTCATTCCCCTTGGAGTAGTCATCTACGTGATTGTTGGCGGTATGAGGTCTACGCTATTATGCGACTAGTGTGTATTCTCCCAGGACTTCAGTCAGTTAACTGGGCCTAACCTAGTCCATAGTACCCACACTACAGTTCTATTCGCCATTATACTTGTTCGTGACAATCTCTAATATTACTAATGTCATTGTTGACCTAGATCTGGTTCGATCTCTTGTAGACGTTTGTTTTTGCTGTTTATGCCACAGGCCCTAAGATTGGTAGCCCAAAGCGTATGCATGAACTACTCACAGCGGCAGCTAGTGCTGCCCCAGTTTCCGGGAACGCGCATGGATCCTATGTAACTATGAGATCTAAGGACGGGCTCATATTCGGTGTCATAAACATCATCGGAAACTTTGCCACCGTTTTCCAAGACCAGGCCTACTGGCAACGGGCAATTGCTAGCCGGCCTGGAACTACAGTCAAAGCGTATCTACTCGGAGGATTAGCCTGGTGGGCCCATCGCATTTTCCGTTTACCATATCGCGAATGACTCTGACATTATTTTTACATATGTCTGTCCTGACCAGGTTTGCTATCCCTTTCACTTTCGCCACCACCCTCGGGTTGTCAGCGGTCGCATTGCGTGGAGATCCGGATATGAGGCCACTTTCCGCGGCGGATGTGTCAGCGGGGCTTCCTGCAGCTGCAGCTGCAGCAGCGCTCATGGGTCAGGCCGGAGCCGCGGCTCTCCTGGTGTTGCTGTTCCTTGCTGTGACGAGTGCCACTTCAGCTGAGTTGATTGCTGTCAGCAGCTTGTTAACATACGATGTGTTCAAGGTACGGGCGCGCGCGGTACCGCAGAAGCCACACCAAAATGAGACTGTGCGCATTGACCGTAACTTTGTCGTTTTTTTTTAGAAATATATCAAACCTGATGCCACGGACAGTCAGCTCTTGCAAATGGGACATTATATGGTGAGTGCTTGTGAGCTCTTGGCTGCTTCCACTATTTCTGACACGTACAGGTTGGCTTGTACGGACTCGTCATGGCTCTTGCGGGCCTGATTTTCTTCTACATTGGTGTTTCGATGGGCTGGTTATACGTAAGTCACTCTCCAATGGTCGCCACTTCTTTCCAAAACGCCGTTGATTGATAGTCTCCATCAATCTCTCTCATACTCGCAACATAGTCGTATACTCACTTCTCCCCCTGATAGACATTCATGGGAGTGATTTTAGGCTCCGGGGTCGTTCCAATTGCGCTCTGTGTTACATGGAGTAAGGCGAACAAGTGGGGATGTATCATTGGTTCGGTCGTTGGATTTTTTGCGGGTTTGCTGGCGTGGTTGGTCACAACAGGCACGCTCTATGCGGGCGTAATCGATGTCACAGTGCGTTTGTTCCCTCACTCTATCGAAGTAAGCAGGAGGCGGTGCTCATTCTCTGCTCGGTTTCAAGACTACAGGAGGTAAATCTCTCCTGTCGCAATCACTACGGCGTTTAATTTTTCTCTCGATCTGCCCTGCCCCTTCCCCTGCGTTTTGCTGTTGTACTCCTCGGTGTAACCGTGTTCGCTAACTCCTGTCCTGCCTACAGAGAATTATCCAATGCTTGCTGGTAATTTGGCGTCGATTGGTGTCGGTGGTATAATCGCTACGGTTACTTCATTAATCGTGAGTGAAACAAATCACCATAATGGCCTAGATGGCAATTTCTCATCTTCCTTTATTCCATGTAGTGGCCGGACGACTTCAACTTCGACATTACTAGAGCCATCAACATTCCGTCAGCTAGAATAGCCTCCGACCAGTCGAAAGATCAGAAACAAGAAAACAGAACCGAGGATGAGGATGAAGAAAAAAAAGAAGAGATTGGAGCAAGTGAGACTGCTTCACCGTCTGTTGTTAACTCGACGATTCCGACGGAGGAGCAAGAAGAGCTAGATCCTGTTAAACTTCAGGTAGCCTTCAGATTTGCTGCATGGTCTTCTTTGGGCCTGGTAGGCCGCTTTTGTGCAACTTGATGGTCCACCATTCTGATCATGGATATAGCTAATAGTCCTGATCATCCTCATTCCTCTTCCATTATTCTTCGCGCAGACAGTATACGGCGTGAGGGGATTGTCGGCTTGGGTTATTATTGGGATAATTTGGACGTTCATGTCTGCCTTCTCGGTAGTGCTATATCCTCTTTGGGAAAGTCAGGATGCGTTGCGTCAGATAGGACGAGGTATCATAAAGGTTTGTAGCTTGCTAACAACCCGATGCTGTAACTGATTTTATTACACTGCAGGACGTTTTTGCAAATGGAAGTGGGAGATATGTACCGCCACACAATTCGCCGGCCTAAGGGACAAGGTACTGATGATACTGTATCCGTGGCGATAGAATATTTTGAGAGTAATGTTGTACGTTTTCATTCTTGACGTTCATGACCTCAATGAGCTCAGAGTGGCAAGCAGGTCTGAATCGGACTTCAAGGTCCACGGAGCCGGCAGTCGCTGTCGGTCAAAGCTAATTAATGATACCAAATCGGTCAATTCGCGTACATCTGCGAGTCCTAATAGATGAAGGTTTTTTTCTTGGTTGCTCTGAAGCTCTGTGCCTAAACTCCTTGCGTCTGAGGTGTACAGGAATCGTAAAAAAAAGCTGACGGTCAGAACTCGATTGACAACTGTGAAGTATGACCAATGACAACTGCTCCTGACTGGCGCGTCGAATTAGGAATTTTAGTGTCCCAAATAAGGCAGACTTGAATGTCTATAAAGGAAACACTCACGATCGACACCCAGTCCTGTTTTCTACATATTTTCCTAACTTGTTCTGCAACCACACTCTTCTTTATCTCGTCTTCCGTCTTCAGTAATGACTTTCGCTGTTCTCAGAGCTCTGCATGCTCTTATTGGAGATGCTCTCGATGACATAGAGAGGATATATGCTGAATCTGGGAACCCACAAAACTCAAGGACTTCGACGCCCGGAACGCCTTCAGCAACATCTACAGCTCCTTTACCGACGCATAAATCGACGAACTCAGGACAAGGATATGCATATGCTTCTCCTCCTCCTTCACCTTTGATTTCCAGCTATTCTCAGAGCGTGCCATGTTCTCACGAGCGTTCGACAACACCTACTTCTGCTTCGGCGGCCAATAACTATCCCGATTTTCCTTCTCTCGACCTTCCGTTCGATCCCAATTCGCCGTCGGAAACTCTCACATCTCACCCAATGGTGATATCAGCGGTCAACAGAATAGTGGCAGCGGCAGGACAGATGAGCGCAACGGTGCAAATACCGTTCCTGACGCTTTGTGACGCAGGCATGGGTGTACGCGTCTTTTTCTCGTGTCTCGAAATCTCTTCTACTTCATACAACATCATTCTAACTCAACCCTCATTCCTGGTTCATGTTCTCATCACCGTTTGCTCTGATGCTGATACTTTTCCGATAGTTTCACTTGCCTTCGTGTTTGAGATTAATTGAAGCATCACATACGGTCGAGATTCTTCGCGAAGCAGGTCCGAATGGTTTACACGTAAAACTGATCGCTGAGAAGAATGGCGTAGATAAAAACAAACTTGGTAAGTGTGTTTCTGATGGCGTAGTCGCGCGTTGTTTTCTGCTTTCTCTTCATTTAACGACACTGACTTTATCCATAAAGCCCATATACTTCGTTTACTAGCAACTCATCATATCCTTCGCGAGGTAAGTCCAAATGTTTTCGCCAACAACCGACTTTCGTCAATTTTGGATACCGGAAAACCATTCGAAGAGCTGATACAGAGGTGAGCACTTAATCCTCGCTAGATGGACTGATGGCTAAATGACCACTCGTGTAGTCCAGACACGAAGTACAACGATACCAATGGCGTCTCAGCTTTCTTTGGGATGTGGTACGTCCCATGAAAACGTATTTTTGATGAAGAATGGACTGATCTCCTTTTCCAGCACGGACGAATTGTTTAAATCTGCCGGATTTCTTACAGAAGCGTACTTCTTGTCTCCGCAAAAACACAAAAATGGACGAGAGCCAACAAGAGCCCCGTTCAATCACGCATTCGCATGCGAGGGTGTCGGATTTTTCGGTTGGCTAGAGGGTGAGGGTATCGACGGGAAACGCGTCAATGGACCTGGCCGAGATGAAGGCTTCATTCCCGGAGTGGCGACTCCAGGCAACGGATTTATGACCCACAGACGTGGAACCTCGACTGCCGACATGTATACTAGCGTTAACGGAACTCACGATCCCTTCGCCAATCCAAATCGCTTTAGGTTAGAGAGGTTCGGGAAGGCTATGACTGGTACGGCATCTTGGGAAGCTCCTGGAGCTGTTCTGAACGGTAAAATCATTTGCTCATCCTTTGCAAATAATTAGCTTGGCTCATTCGTCGGATCCTTTCAGGCTTTGATTGGCAATCTTTACCAAAAGGAAGCATCGTGGTAGATGTCGGAGGGGGCATTGGTTCTACCAGCATGCTTCTAGCGCATGCTTTCAGTGAGAGAGGAGATGGCTTGTCAGACGAAGATGTACCTGGATTGAAGTTCATCATTCAAGATCGTGAAGTGGTGGTTGACATGGGTGAGAAGGCATGGAAAGCTAAGTTTCCGGACTTGGTTGATTCTGGTATTGCTCGCTTCCAAGGCAAGTGCCTATGATTCTCATCTAGATCACGATGTAGAACGTCTGATCTCTGCGTTCACAGTGCATGACTTCTTCACACCTCAGCCTATTAAAAATGCCTCTGTATTTCTTCTGCGTGTTGTTCTTCATGATTGGCCTGATGCGTTTGCACAACGGATCCTGCTTCGTTTGCGAGAGGCTGCCAGGCCTGACACCAAGCTTCTTATTGCGGATTTTGTTCTTCCGCTTGCATGTGCCGACAATTTTGGATCTGCCCAACATGAAGATGAGTCTGGGTTGACAGAAATTCAAGGAGCCGAGACGATGCTAGCTCTAGCTCCTCTCCTTCCTAACCTTGGCAAAGCAAGTGCGAATGGGTATTGGATGGATATGACGGTGAGATTATGCATCCCGAATTATCCCAGATTATGCTTATATTTCAATATAGATGCAGTGTATGTTCAACGGTCAGGAACGTACGCTTCGGGAAATCGTTTCGCTCGCTCACTCCGCAGGATGGAAAGTCACCAAAGTCACCAAAGCACCTGGCTCACTCTTTGGGTATATCGTCGCCATTCCAATCGATATCCCGACTCAACGACGAGCAAGGGCCGGAAGCGGTTCCGCGTTCTTCGAAATCCCAAATTCAAACTATATGGGTGGAAGCACAGTCGATCCTCCTAATGAGGCATTACTAGATGTTCAAGAGATTGGCAGGGCCAGCTCAAGGTGTGGGACACCGACATTTGGATCAAGAATGGACTTGCCTTCGTATGAAGAAGCTCGAGCGAGGTTCGGTGGCGGTGTCCGAGGTGCCTTGAGAAAGCCAGGTACGGTTTTGACCCGACCACCATTGAAACTTTCTGTTCTACCTGCTGCTGGGACAACGAAAAAGAAGAGACCGTCCCCTCTCTCCGTGGTTCCCCAATCTCCCTCTCCTGTCCCACGAAACATCTCTTCTCCCCGCCCACCTCCACCACCAGTTCCGCAGTCCCCATTGAAGCGCCGAACATCCCACGCTCAGCTAAACCAAATACATTCGTCGCAGCAACCTTCATCTTCGCCCATACCACGTCAACAACCATTGTCTCCACGGATTACGGGAAGCTCCTTACCTTTAAGCAGAAGGGCGTCGTTGGCAAATCTATCCAACTACGCTGGTGTATCTTCCCCCAAAGAACCACCCCCACCGCTACCAACCAGTATCCTTCCGCCACGCTCATCCGATCCATCTCTAAGCCTATCTCAATTACCAATTTCGCCTGCCTCCCCAGTATTCTCCCGTCCCCGGCTCAACTCTCCTACCCCGTCTCTTCGATCTGCCGCACTAGCTTCACCGAGTCTCACTCATCGGCGCTCCTATGTTACTCTATCACCTAGCGCGATCCCAAGGAAACGAGTTGATCACAACAGCGTTAGTAATGTTGGAGGGCTACCGTCTACTCTAGGTGGAAGAGGTAACACTCTCATGCGAACTCTGGAGCTAAGCGGATTGACCACTGGTAGTGGAAAAAACGGACCTCTAGAGTTTGGGGACGAGCTGAGCTTGGAACGAGAGCCTAGTGCTTCTGATGCCGGGGACAGTGTAGAATCGGTGGAGGAAACTCTACCAGCAGGGAGCGTTTTAGCTGCTGCAGCACGCATAGAAAGTTTGAAAAATACGCCGAATCGGAAGCCATCTATAGCTGCTTTAAATCGCGTGTATACAAGCTAGTCCCCTCCATTTCGTTTAGCTGTCTCATTGCTTCCATCACTCCGCTGAATTGTGGGAGTTCTCGGAATTTCTTCATCTTCGCTAGAGTTCCTTGTTTTGTTTAGGCTTCCAGTAACATTCAATTATAATTATATTATTTCTTTCAATTTTCGCATTCATCCCGACTCTGAACTGCTTCCTCGTACCATCCCTCTTCTGACTCTCCACTGAACCATTCTTAGGACGTGCATCCCCTTGTCTTTGGGTGTATATAATATGCAAATAGTCATTTATTTTTGAGGAACAGAGTTCTACTCTCTACCGCAATAAACGAGACGACATCTGCTATACAGTCAGAGAAATGTGCGCGGACACCCAGCGAACTCAAAGGACTCCATTATACTGTCGTACAGTGTCACTCCTGTATATCGAATGACATAGCAGCTTTGTTGCGTAACCAGTCTAGGGAGGGAAGCAAATCAACTTTCCTTTCTTCGTACCGCCAATCAAATACTGACCAATCGTCACGTCCTCAAGATGATCGTCAAAATCACCAAACTTGCGTTGAAGCTGTTGATCGCGTACAAGGGAGACAGCGCGCGCAGGAAGATCTGGCGGTGATAGTGAAAACGAGGATCCAGAGGAAAATGGTACTGCCGTTCCTGCCTCTGTGTAAGGCCGCCATGATGATGAGGGCGATTGAGCGAGATAAGGCTTTCAGGGACACCATCGAGTCAGTTATCCCGCAAAAAAAATGTAATATTCTTGGAAAGGAACGTACAATCAAAGCAGCATTGTCAGGTGAGCCTATTTTATCGCCGTCAATCTAATGTAGATAATATCAGCCACAACGACTCTTGATTATGCTCAATGCGAAGTATTTTTTTGAAAACGCACCACGAGCGCGACGGCATGCGTGAAGCCTTCTTTCACTTTGCTTGCAACCCTCTCTCCGACCGGAGCCAAGGCTGTATCATCTAGCCTTTCACATGCTTGATAATATCCTACGAGTTGTAGTTCCAGGCTTTCAGCATGTCTTCTAGCCTTTCTGGACGCGTGAATATAAGATATTTCTTTGATATGAGGGAAATTGAGGCAAATCGTACTTACAAGATCTAAGCCAATTTCCATCATCGGGCTGAGGCTTGTCCAGTGGTGTAACAGCGGCACTGCGTCGATGATTTCAACGGTTTCAGAAACTTTCTTCCCTAGGAGGACTCCATTGACTTGGAGATGAGGGTGTTTGGCAGCGTGAAAGAAGATTTTGAGGTATGCTAGCTGTCCGACAGTGTAATTGACCATTTGGACAAATAGAATCAGCCCCGGAAAGAGTGGGTTGAAGCTACTAAGTAATACAGAGATGAAGACGCTGGGCGTCGCGTGACAGTGACGAGCGCTTATTTTTCCTTCCACAGAACTGTGACTCATTCAAGCTTCGCAAAAGAATACATAGTAGTTTCTCCCTCTCGAGAACCCTATAACTTTCATTTGCTTCCCCTCTGATTTCGACCTGTCATAGCGTCATCTCCGTTCATCAAACCAAAAACCAATGCATTTCGACGATTCAATCGAAAGAGCTACATTGACCACAGACTCCGGCAATTCGTGGGCTACAGACATGAAGAATTTGGCATGCGATAATTGAGCACCTCACGCATCTAATTTGGATGCATCCTGAAGTTAAAGAATGATCATAATGAAATCAACGGCCAAGATTGCTTGCGAGTCAAAGATACACCCACTCAGCATTCGATTCTGATGCTCTCAAAGGATCCGCGAAGCATTGTTCCTTGTATGTACCCGCGGTGAAACTGCTGCACTGGCCTGGCCCTTGTGCCCTCGAAAAACCTCTCGACCTGCAGCTTGCATTGAGGAGGCATGGGCAGTATAAACTTGAGACAGTTCCCCCCGGGTGTTTCCAGCTCTTTGACTCCGCTGTCATCTCCTGATATGGTGCCCAGTCGTTCGCCTTCACAATCTCTATCTGCGAAAGCATCGACTTCGATCCTGTTCGTCCCATGTTTGGACACCGGGAACACCGGTGCAGATACTTCCATGTCAGGTAGGTTTTCAGTGATACCCTGCGTGTCATGATCATGATCATGATCATGATTGAGTGTCTCCAGCTCTATGTTCGCAGCACATGCTGTTTTGTGGTTTTTCCGGAAGCAAGGCAAGCCAGCGACAGGGTTGACAATTACAAGGAGGATGGAGAAAAGCAGGCCGATAAACATGATGCGCATTTTGTATCACGATTCTTCACGAAAACTGAGTCCAGCTCAGTTGTTTGATGTGGCGATTGTTTGGAATTTTCTCTGTTCGATTCATTTATACCTCACAGCGGAAATTTTCCTACCTTTCAGGAACAGCAGATTACAGCCCCGAGTACAGCCTTAGTATGAACTCAATGTGTTCAACAGACGATCCGATGGAAAATCCCTCAATGTTCCCCCGGTCTTTAACAAGAACTTTGGAAAGTACAACTAGATGCATATTCCGGATTGGCAAATTACACCTTGCCACCCATCGTTCATATCTGCAGTGATTCGGGACACAAAAAGTAAACATTAGATCGGCCGGGATATATGTAGTTTCTGGCGGAAAAAGCTCAAAGCGCCAAATTCGCGCGCGTTGATTTCTCCTTATTGCCCATCGCAAGACGCGGTCACCAGTGCTTTCTTTCTATCACGGAAGGAAACAGGAACAACGAGAGCAACGAAGACGCAGCGGCTGCTGCGGAATCCGGATATTGGTCGACACAATTTCTGGAGGGAAATCGACGTTATTTTTTTGTTCATTTAGACCATTAAAAACATGTTATATAACTTTGTACTTACGATTAACTTCTGGGTATCAGACTCATAAGTTGGAAATCTATTCATTTGCTTGCTCAGACTCTTCATCCGGAATGACCAGACTTCACCTAGCTTACGAACCTACCCATCAAGATTAAAATGCAAGGAAATGTTCCTACTGGAAGCAAAGTCCTGAGCGCTGGCACGAATGCCTGGATCGTGTATACGCTGCTCGAGAAAGGTTAAGCAGTGCGTTCTGAAAGAGAAAGTGACACTGTTCCGATTACAAGGAGAGATTTGATACGGTTGTTAGTCGAAAGGTATATATATACATATCGTAGTGCGGATTGCCCACCTGACAGAAAGGTCCCTCCGATGAAACTGTTCAAGGCGTTCATTGTGCTATCGAACACAGGCTATTCGTTTCATCACACCTACGCTTCTTCCTTTCTCTGAAATACTTATTTGCTTATTTAATAGAAGTCATCGGACCAGCCATAAACGCACACTGAGCATCCTCAAAAGCACATTCAATGATAAGGAGAGAAAGTTGTTGAGGAGCAGGTGATCCCGTGAAACGAAGTACTACATAGATAGTACACACAACCTCTCGGAACGGAATCGGATTTATATCCTGATATCCTCTCTTCTCACCTGGCTTGTCAACATCCAATTCTTTCAAAAGCCTTGACTCTGTACTAATATCGGTTGATTACTAGGCATCAAACTTATACAGCCACTCACTATTAGTCTGTGAAGGATCTTCAAACATCAAATTTCAGTACGAGTCGAATCAAGAACAGAAATGCCAGGGATTGTTCCTCCTGGAAGCAAAGTCTTAGTATCCGGCGCGAACGGGTACATCGCAGCCTGGGTCGTCCGTACGCTGCTCGAAAAAGGCTACGCCGTCCGAGGGACAGTGCGGTCTGAAGAGAAAGGCACACATTTAAAGAAAATATTTGCTAGTTATGGGGACAAGTTTGAGACGATTGTCGTTGAGGACATCACCAAAGTGAATACATATAACGAACCGTCGTCCAGTGCAGATATCTCACTTCAGCATAACAGGAAGGTGCCTTCGATGAAGCTGTCCAAGGCGTCCATGCTATCGAGCATACCGCATCGCCGTTCCATTTCAAAGCCGACGATCCACAGGGTATGTATATGAACAGTCATACCTGTCCTGTTTTCTATCTCTGGCTCACTTATGCTCTTGTTGATCCTCATAGAACTAATCGAACCGGCCGTAAACGGCACGCGAAGCATCCTCAAAAGCGCTCTCAACAAGTCTTCCATCCGGCGTGTCGTCGTGACCTCTTCTACTGCTGCTATCCTTTCTATTCTTCCTGAGCGTAAAGTTTTCACAGAGCTAGACTGGAACGAGCAGTCGATAGAGGAGGTGAAGCAAGGGAAGAATGCGAGTCAGGCGAGCAAGTATCGTGCTAGCAAGACTTTGGCTGAGAAAGGTATGTAATGTATCATGTCGGAATTCATGCGCAGTATCTGCGCCGTGGACAGAATGCTCATCATCATCTCTTTCCAAACTATGCAGCTGCCTGGGACTTTTACGAAGCTAGCAACACGAATCGATCTTGGGACCTTGTCGTCTTGAACCCACCCTTTGTATGAGTATGCCTCTTCCTCATCTTCGAACTATCACAATAATTTCTATTTCTCGACTTGAATCTCTGCGTTGTAGGTCTTTGGTCCAATCATTCACGATGTCTCATCTCCTACTGCCCTTGGTACCTCAGCCGGAGACTGGTACAACTCCGTCGTTCGTCCAGACATGGGCGGGAAGACAATCGAGGCTATCACTACGATCGGAGGCGGCTGGGTTGATGTTCGTGATATTGCCCTCGCACATGTGTTAGCGCTACAGAAGCAAGAAGCAGGTGGTGAGAGATTGCTGATAAGTAAAGGGGAGTTTGTGTACCAGGATTTCAGTGCGTCTTTCAATTCGTAGCATCTCTGGTTCAACACATATCTGATTGTTCTTGATATGTACTGGACAGTTGACACGGCCAACGCACTTTCCCCATCTCCTATTCCTTCGCACACTGATTTGCCAAAAGGAAAACCTGGAGCCGGAAAAGATTTCGTGCCTAAGATCGTTTACGACGCGACTAAGGCCTCAAAGATACTTGGTCCTGAGCTTGTGTATCATACGATGGAGGAGACGACGAGAGATACCTTAGCCGATTTCGAGAAGCGAGGCTGGTAGAGGTAGGAGATGGAATTGGAATATGATTGGAATAAGAATTCAACTGGAATACAGTTCATTCCTGTATGTACGATACAAATACACTTTGTCAATAGCCTAAAAAATATTCGACACAAGAAATTCGACTTGACAATGGCATGATTCGTATGTACAGCCATCAAGCAGATGCAGCAACCTTAAATTCCGCTGCAAGACCAGATTGCATCGCTCCAACATCTGAGGTTACGTTGATCTCAAGACCAAGTATCTGGTATGAGAAACACCAAAACTCCAAAATCTGACGTGCTCACCATGTCAAACCCTTCTGTGGCACGCTGTGCAGCCTGTGCCCCAGAAGTACAATACATTGCACTAAGTTTTGGGACACGATGAAAACCAAACCTCATGCCGAATATCAAGTATGAAAATATCCAAAAATCACGCACCATTTTTTCCCAGCTTCGTGGGCAACTCTCAAAATATCCTGAATCACTTGTTCTACTTTGGGATGAGGATCTGGAGAAGGCGGAGGGTATCCCAAGGCATTGGACAAGTCGTATGGTCCGATGAATAGTCCATCTGTAATTCCAAAACCAAATTCGCGATGTGAGTACATCTAGCTCAAAACAGCTCGAAAGATTTATTTTGATCAGGTTATGATACCCACCAATCCCATCAACCTCCGCTATAGCTTTGACATTCTGAACGCCCTCACTGGTTTCGATTTGTACGAGAACGACGATGTTCTCATTCGCTACATTCAGATATTCTCCTGCGGTTTGAATGTCCCAGTTTTCTTGGGTGTAAGGACTGCCGAATCCCCTTCGACCTTGAGGCGGAAAGCGGCTAGAAATCACTACTTCTTGAGCTTGAGATGGGGTTGATACCTGAACACACCACAGCATGGACATTGGCTCTTCACTCTTCACGATATTCATCTTGAAGAGCAAGAACGCACCATCGGTACCAATACACCTTGTCATATTCCAATTTTATCAGAATGTCGATACTGTAAAAGAACAGAAACGCTTCTCACCTCGCGCACCAGCATCCAAAGCGTACTTAATTTGCCAATTGACACCTTCCGATCCATTCCCAGTTCCATGGCCTGTGGCAGGAATACGCACCAATGCACTCGGTCCATCTCTTACCCCGTGTATCGCAGCGATGACCTCAATAACTCCAGCAGGATTAAGTGGAATTAGGCCATGCTCACAGTCGAGCATAATCCAGGACTGCTTCTGGGGAAGGCCGATAAGGGCTCTGGCTAGTGAACGCGCATGTACGAAGCCTCCAGTTGTTAACCAGGTTCCAAACGCCGGTTTGTTGGCCTTGAAAGCGTTAAGGAGGGCATGAGCTGCCATGTTTGTTTTTCGTAGTTGAGTACTGATAGTAGGTGTGAGAGGGCGAGGAAGCTGCTGACACAAGTTCTCGATTCTTATGACCCAAATAAATTCTCAATGGATAGATTTGCTACTTGCGATCACATGTTTGGTGACGGAACTGAGGAGTTTGCCTAGGGCTTGACCTCGCGGGGTAGCCAGCTCACGCAGCGAATATGTGCTAGCCTGGAGTGTCTTCAACACTAGAGTTAGATGGGAGGGCTCCGAAATCGAACACGAGGAGAGTTCGGTTGTAAAGTGGTCAAGCGCTCAGGCTTTCTCACTCAAAGAGAGTAAATAAGCGCCTACGCTGAACGACTTAGAAAATTTCGATTTGTAGAGGTTATCCCCACAGCTTTCAAGCTGTCTTCAGAAGATAGAGTGTAATTGTTGGTTTTGCCAAATTCAATGGGAGCGAAGCGTAGCTCCCTGGCTCGCGGGTATAACAAAACTAGTATTATGTAGTCCTGCTGATGTCCCTCCGGACTACAGATACCAACCCCGGCCCACTGGCACGGAAAGATGCAAATGCGCAGAAGCCGCGTCCGGACACACCATCGGTGAGCATTAAATGCCTTTCACAAACGCCACTTTCCGCCATCCAGGTCCCGTCCTACCCTTCTAAAGATATAATTATCCGGAAAGGCGTTGTAACCTGTTGTAACTCAGGTTTGTTGGGCCGTGCTGTCGAGAACCGCAAAAGAGAGGTAAGGGGAGGAGTCCCGATCGGACGTTGAGGCGATGACCTTTTACTTCCTCGAACGTTTTACAATTTTATCGTTTTACATTCCGATGGCTGATATGTTCTTACACGTTTCGAATCCTCAGTCGTATCGTATTTATTCACCTACCTACAGTTTCCCTACCCTCAGTCATTCACACTACACCGTGTGGCTCTGAGGGTGAGTTTACATTGTCCGTGCCTGTAGACTACTCGTATACTTACAAGACCTCATAGATAAACGCTTACGGTAGTCTAACAGGTAATAGAGTCGTTCACACTACACCGTGTGGCTCTGAGGATAAACGCTTACGGTAGTCTAACACGTGCGACACCATTTCCTCGTGAAACTAAGGTATATAGACGGACACCGACGGAGCCCCAAGTGATCCTGTCTAGCTCCCATGGGCTGTGGCAGAGAATAGAAGTCCAGGGTAGTAAAAACCTCGAGGTATAATGAGCCCAAGATTAGAGCATTTTCATAGAGCCAGGTCTCCGAAATACTGAGCTGGACTTAGTAACAAAAGAAGATCAACGTACAAAATGCGCACTGCATCTACCCTTTTCCTTATGCCTTTCTTCCTCGCTATCGTCGGACCCGTTGCGAGCGTTGCTATTCCCGAGCCCTCCTCGCTGTTCCGCAGATTCACGGAATACCATGTTGAAGCTTATTACGATGAGCATTGCGCCATGCCACTGACGGCATTGATTCACAGTGTGCTAAAGTGATCGAAGAAGTGCCGAGAGGCTGCACTCTCTTTCTCCAAGGCGAACACGATACTGGAATCAACAAAGGTCCTCTGAGAAAAGCACGGGAGTTTTCTGTAGATTTTGAAAGCATGGAGGTAAAATGTTCATGGCACTAGGACTCGGAGTGAGCATTGTTTCCGATAGAAATTCTCGACTATCGGCGTACTGATCAACTTCTCCAGCTCTCAGTGACGGGACTGCATAATACATAGCATCTTGATCTTAGGCGAAAAGAGTAGCTTGTGATGTATGTGGATGGCAAACGGACTGGCGAGTAAATGTACCTTGTTCTTCATTCAGAAAACATAACTTCAAGTTTTGTGATTTGAGACGTTGTGAGCCTCCCGATCGAATTCGCCTCCAACAGTGTTCATAAGATGGTGAGGTTCCCGATGCACTGCGAGCATTTCAGTCACCTTAACCATGGCCAGGAAGAGCAAACAAACAGAAAATGTGAATCCCAAACCGCTGCCATGGCAAATTTGATGCTAATTCCAGGGCTTAGGAGCCTGAGCTTGTTCGGCTCTTATTCTACTCATTATATCCTTTTCCAACGTGTACCGAAACCTTTCCAATCCACTCCCAGTCCCATAGCCTGTGGCAGGATTGAACATAATCCAGGATTGCCTCAAGTAAAGAAGTGTGGCGGGCGAGCGCGTATGTACAAAGCCTCAACTTGAAGTTGTTAGTAGCCAGGATCCAATACGGATTTGATGGCTTTGTTGAAAGGGTTTCAGGAGGGCCCATGGTTATGATTATCCGAGAGCACAGTTGAGTACGTTACTTTGACGGATGAAACCCAAACGTGGGCCATGCCTGTGAGTGTATCTAACTACTTTTCCGGTTCGCTCGGATGAGGTTAACCTTCGGAATTTTGTATGTGCCTGACCAGGGAAGCTGTTGCTGTTACAGCAAGCGACTTTACTACGAGAGAACTACATAATTGTGAGTCGTGACTCCAAATATTGAGGAAGGGTCGGCTCGTCCGCTACTCACAGCTGCCATTGACCCTTTCGTATACATGAATACACATACGAATACGACTTCATTATTTGGCGAAGAGGGATAGGGTCTTGAGGTATAAATACCAGTGCCCGTAAGCTTAATTTCTCCCATCGAGCTAGGTCTCCGACACACTCACCCTCTAATCAACCTCACTGAGCTGGACTCAGTAACACCAGACATACAAAAATGCGCGCTGCAGCTTCCATTATTCTTGCCTCAATCATCCTCGCCATCGTCGGTCCTGCGTTGGGCGTTGCTATTCCCTCAGACCCCTTGCTGTCCAAAAGGGGCTCGAGTTATCGCGTCGACGCCTACCAGGATATGCACTGTGCCGGACTTATACTGAAGTCCCTTGAAGGGTCACATACCTCTATGCCGAAAACATTAACATTCTACCCGCAGGCAAATTGTGCAAAGATTGTCCAGGAGGTACCCACCAGTTGCACCCTCTTTCTCCTCCATGGAGAAGAACATCATCTGTACGACGGTCCCCTCGCAAAAAGACAGGAAATCGAACTAGTTTTCGACGGTATGCGTGTTGAATGCTAGAAAGTGAGTTCAGTGCCTCTGAGGGTTCTACAACATTTGTATTCACCGTCTTTCAGTGCTCGCACCAGGATGATATTCTTCCAATGCCTACACTTCATTGTTCAATATGTCGGTATCACCTTTACCCGTGAATGGGCTGCAGATGGGGTGGATGATTAGCTTGGAGCGTTTAAGGACCTGGGTCCGAGTTCTAGATATACTTGTCCATTAATTTGTATTTGTCTGATGAGCGTTGGTCTGGCAATGGTTGACGCTGAATAAACTGGCAGGCAACTTATTGCACCAAAGATTCACGATCTGGTACTTGAGCCGTTCAGAGTGGATAGAGGGATATGCCACCCAGAATTGTGTGGAATTGTGCAGAATTAGCGACAGAACAGCGCACGATTGACATCTATTGACATGCCCCATATGTGACTCAAAGTATCAGCCCAGTTCTGATCCTTTCTGTCCAGGAGTCCTGGACAGAAAGGATCTACTAGTATCATCGGACCAGGACTAGAAATACACACTTTTAATGCACCTCGTTCCGCGACAAGTACACCAAGAAACAACAACACATTTGTTGGAAACCATCTGGAAAATATTGGACCAAGTTAGCTCATCCCTTCACCCTATGTGTGTTCCTATTGCACTTTTTGCAAGTATTTCTGCCGAGCAGAAACTTTAAACCTTCCCGTGTGTGATCAAAACAAATCTCGCTAAGGCACTATCAGCTGATTACCAAGTTTAAATTTGATCGTCCGCAACTGTAAGGCCCGTAATCTTAATTTATCCCATCGAGCCAGGTCTCCGACACCCATCACCCCTCTAATCAACCTCACTGAGCTGGACTCAGTAACGAGCAAAGAAACCAGACGTACAAAAATGCGCGCTACAGCTTCCATTATTCTCGCCTCAATCGTCCTCGCCATCGTCGGTCCTGCGATGAGCGTTGCTATTCCCTCAGACCCCTTGCTGTCCAAAAGGGGCTCGACGTATCGCGTCGACGCCTACCAGTATGAAGACTGTACCGGATTTATACTGGGCTCCCATAGAGGGCCAAGTAGTTCTGTGCCGCAAACATTCTCCTCGCAGGCAAAGTGTGCAAAGATTGTCTGGAAGGTGCCCAGAGGTTGCACCCTCTTTCTCCTCCAGGGAGCAGAACAACGAACGTACCACGGTCCCCTGAAAGCAAGTGAACAAATCGCAATAGATTTCGAAGGTATGCATGTTGATTGCTAGAGAAAGTGAGTTCAGCGCCTCTGAGAGTTCTACAACATTTGTACTCACCGTCTTTTGCTCGCACCAGGATGATATTCTTCCAATGCCTACACTTCATTGTTCAATATGTCGGTATCACCTTTACCCGTGAATGGGCTGCAGATGGGGTGGATGATTAGCTTGGAGCGTTTAAGGACCTGGGTCCGAGTTCTAGATATACTTGTCCATTAATTTGTATTTGTCTGAGGAGCGTTGGTCTGGCAATGAGGTTGACTCCGAATAAACTGGCAGCTAGTACTAGAAGCCAACTTTTTGCACCAAAGATTCACGATCTGTTACTTGAGCCGTTACAGAGTGGGAACTGGATAGAGGGATATGCCACACAGGATTGCGCAGAATGTTGCCGAATTAGCAACAGAAGAAGTTCAGTGCTGCGTTGGGATATGAAATGGATGTGACTGTTGACCACATGAAGCCTGTGCTTGACAAGAAAGATAGCAGTCAGCTCGAACTATGAAGGTTGACTCATTTGCAATATAACTCATCCATTTATAGTTCAGTGGTCCTTCCATAGCGCAAATTCTCGTCCTGCCAGACTTATTAGGGTAGTGAAAGGTTCTGTCCTGAGGTTTGCTCCGGGAGGCACGAGCGATAAATTCACTACCTCCTACTACCTCTCAGAACCTCTAGCCTAGGAAAAGATTTGCTCGGTTCGACTGCTGTACGGTATGTCCAAGATCTCTTGAGGACGCCAGTGTGTATACTGGAATGAGCACCTGTTTTTCGTTCGGTCAAGATGATGAATTTTAGGAGGGTTGTATTACTAGCTTATCTGAGATACGTATCGAGATCGGACAGGTAAATTGGACGCAAAGTGCACCACAGCCAGAATGAAATAGAAAATGAGGATAGCAGGTTTCACCGTAAGATGAGTGAGCGGGATAGAGTGTACAAGGTGTCGCGAACAAAGCCATCGTATATACATCACTAAGAATGGGGAACAAAATAATGAAAGAGGAGGAGGGAATGAATAAGGAAACACCCGTAAATTAGAGAGCAAGGACAGAACGAGGGAAGGCGGACGACATAACGAAAAAAAATATGATGGCGGTGTAGGTTTGAAGCAACTTTCGAAGAGCGGGAAAGATGGATCTACAGGACAGGAAAGACGTTCCGTATCACGGGGAAGCGACAAGAGGCATATATCTGCATAGGGGTACGAGAAGGTCGGGGAAAGACAAGCAAAGAGACCTTTGAACAAACAAAACGGCGACGGAACGAAAGCATACACATTACGATCGTGAAGTTACCCCGGGATGACGCCCACCTGGGCCAAAAAGCCTGACCGGCTTGAGCGAAACATCTTCCTCGTTGTCACCTTTAGCATCCAACTCGTCGTCGCTGTCAATCAAAGTGGCAGTAGGCCGGACCGGCGCCTTGCGACGACGTGCTCTATTAGTCGGCGAGTCTGGGACTGGAAGAGGAACGCCCTTCTTCTTCCTCGGCCAAAGTGCTCGCGGGGCCCCTCTGAGATCAGGTGTGTAATCCTCATGCTCAGGAGGTAACAGAGAAGTGGGTTCGGGTGATCGTGTCTTGTTGTTTTCGTGGTCATAGTACGGATTAGCGTAGGTCTTTTTGACACCACGGCTATGACATGACATCTGATGAGCAAATCGTGCATTCCCTTCAAGATGAATTCATTACTCACAAAACATAGGTCATAGTGGCTTTTTCTTTGAGAGGGCTCAACGACGATCCAGGCGAGTTAGATCCAGAGGCTGCGTTATTCAGATCCAAAGGGGACGCCAAAAACGGATTATCCGGCGTGTCCCTCGAGGCGAGCATTTTTGACGATTTAGGCGTTGCGGGTGGTGAAGTCCCGCTGGAACCTGGGGATTCTTCAACCACTGGCAGAAGCTTGAGCTTTAGCGCCGGGGTGACAGAAGCGATTTTTGCAGCGGGAACACGACGATGTGACGGTGGTGGTGAAACGGGAGCGCTGCCCACAGTAGATGACTTTTGTCCACGGCGGGAGAGGAATGAAGTCGTAGTATCTGAATCAGAGTCTGATTCGTCAATATTGGACTCTTTAGTTTTGCCTTTCTTAGACGTTGGTGATCCAGCCATCCAGAACGCCTCTTCGTCGGCCTCACTTTCCTCCATCACGCCACTAATCTTTCGTCTTTTGTACTTCGCCCCTTGGCTTTCTTCCTCTTCGTCCAAGCTCGTCGCACCATCTTCTTCTCGTTCTTCTTCATCTATCACCTTTAAAGTACGCAATTTCCTATTTTTCTGTCGTCGATTCGTTCTAGGCGGAGTAGGAAGCGACGCAGCAGAGGCAGAGCGCTTCAGCGGACGAGCAGAGCGTGAGGCCACAGGCGATGATATTGAAGAATCGGGCATTGTTGCTTCTTCTGCCGTTCTTGTTGTAAGATACTACACGTCTGTCAATATTTCTCCTGGTTCTGTTCCTTTGTTATGATTTGCGGGCAAGCGGGATTAGGCAATGAGGGGCAATGAATGTTAAAGGAGGCAGGTATTTCAGCTGAATGATGGGAATGAAAAAGGAGAAAAAGGATCTGGTCTCGCGAGGTCAAAGTCTCAGTTTTGCACGTGGTAACAATAAACTGCTTATCTAATCTATGACACCAAACATGGACAAGCTCGCTGCATTGCCACCAATTGTCCAACTCTCAGAGTGTAGAAGCTGATAATTGCGTATACCTACACTTTGTAATTGTCGAACGTAGGAAGGGGCTGAGTGGTAAGAAAGACCCGATCGGAGAACGAGGCTATGATCTCCACATGGACAAAGAGGTGGACCGCCATACTGGATATACTTACTTCATGAACAACCTACCGAATGTCTAAACTTATTTATTCCTACCTAGATAAAGACTTTTATAGTAATTTCACAGGTAGATATTGAATCGAGTCGTTTGGACACGTTTGGTGCACTTCTGAGGATAGTAATTTCGCAGTAATTTGTATCCAGATATGCACCACTATTTCACATCCATGGACCTACTATCAAAGGGTCCAATGCGTAAGAAGGCAGATTTGATCTACTATATACGGGGGTGTTTGACCTCGAAGTACCCAGATAGGTAGTTGTTGTAGAGGTGAGACTCGGTATAGTGAGGGTTTTCGAGGAAGATCCACGGGTAAGAAATTTTGTGTCAACATTAGCAGGACACCCTGGGAGATGCCTACAATAGCAGAGCAATTCATGATACGGATTGATTTTTCTTGCGAGTTCATCATTGTTGGAGGGTGAAGGCCCAAGGAGCGCAAGTTTTGGGCCCGCCTTTGAATTTGTCATGGTATCGGGTGTTTTTCCAGTCACTGTACCAGGATTTTATTGTCTAAAATTTCATCAGACGAGGGAATCTAACGAGAAAAGGATTGACACACATTTACTAGTAGGATGGCCAAAATGACGGCTACGAGACCGGTAATGACGTTCAAAGTGTCGCCATCTACATCACACGTCGAGTTGTAGTTGTTTACAGTGAGTACACTTGGTAGCGAAGCAGGAGTTCGTATCGGCTTTGAAGGCGACGTCTCACTGGACTTTTGAAATTCGACGCTCCCTGCCAAAGGCAAAATGAATCCAAACGATGCATTGATCACCCCTACGCGAGTCTAGGTCAGGTCTACCTCCCAAATAGCTCACCATTTGCATACCGTCTACCCTCATCTCTCTCGTCATCATTGAACTAGATTGTTCGTCAAATGTTGTCAAAGAAATTGGCTGCGTTACGAGAGGCATCTCAGTTGAAACGATAGTAGCTGACGCTGAATGATGCAAGGTTGTTTGGGCTATCATCGACGATGTCGACGATGTATGTGGAAAGATTGTATGAGAAAAGTCGTTCGTCGTTGAGCTTGCATCTGCACTAGTATTAAGACGTGTTGTGCCCTGCGATTTCGCGCTGGCGGGATCCCCCGAGTCGGAATTAGTGATTGAGATCCTCGTGGAAACAGGGCTGGTTTCTTGACTTTCATTCTCCCTGAACGGGTCGAAAGAGATATGGAAGTGAGTACGTTATGTTCTGTAGCCAACCAGAGAAACACACCCAGCGCTTTGATCCCAGTCATTTGGCGACTCTCCTGTCACGCTTGAATTGGTCTCGGTCTCAGGAAAGCACGCTCCTTCATCCTCATATGTGGATGTTCCTGAGGCTTGTACCGATGAAGTCCGTGATTTATTTTCCGCAGCACTCGCCGATTTGTTTGTCCTAAGCACGATGGGACACGCAGCAACGGAATTCAAGGGTATGAGTACGATGAAATGAAGCAGATACATGGTCTGAGTTTTTCGGTTGAAACAGATGGCAGAAACAGAGACCACGGCATGAACCAAAACACAGAGATGTTGCCAATGATGGTGATGATGACCACGATTTCCGTCGCGCATTCTGAACTAGGGTCTGCACAACGGAGTTGCTCCTGGTGATAGAGGTCCAAACTGAACGTCTAGATCGTTAAAGCTCATGGTAGACCGGATTCTTTTATTCGTCTGCCCATAAACGCTTTCGGATAAGGAACAATGAGGTGTCCAAATTTTCATACAGCTGTACAGCAGGAATGACTCTTCTGAAACTCGAGGTAGCGCTTACAAGCCCAACATCGGTCTAAATTGGGTTTGAACATTTGCGCTTGGGAAAAGATTGGACACAAACAATAGCCTAGGCCTGGAAGATACTGACAACGATGATCATCGATGAAGCCGGAATTACAGGACGTACCCAGAATAGATTCCACAGCAAACTGATAAAATACAGCCAAAACCTACACATTTAGCTTCGAAATATGGTCAGTTGGACAGACCTGCTGTTCACACAAAATACAGCAAGAAAGCGAGAAGCGGAACTGTTTTGAGATGAAATATGTGGAGCAAAAGTTCGATACCAATAGATGTATACATAATGCAAAGAGATTTGGAACTCAAGACTCCTGTTGGTATAAAGGATTTTGAAAACAAGTCGAGTCTCCATTATGGCAGTATGTTGCGGTCACAAAGATTCGTTGGGGGATAAAATGAACAAGGATAAGAACATTAAAGATGGTGGTTTGAAAAGGACCGGCGAGCGTGTAAATCATGATGGGTCATGTTACACACCACCGAATTTGGTCACTTTCTTTCCGGCGGCTTTACGACGAATGGTACGTTCTGCTACTGTTGTTCTGCTCCCACAATCTACGACTCATGTCGTCCAACTGTCCTCCGCAGCTGCATCTTAGCCTTCCAGCAAATACAACTTCTTTTAAACGTTCCTTCGAACAGTTCGGTGTTGACTTAGACGAGAGTCCCATCACAGGTATCCCAGAACCAGGAGGCAGCAGCGCTGAAAACAGAGCTTCCGGGAGTGCAGACAATGGAAGTAATCGCATTGGGAATGAAAGAAAGAGGGCAAGGAGTGCTAGCAGTCTTTCAGACGGGAATGAATCATTAAACAGCTCGAGATCTTCGACCTTCACTGCTTCGAGCGACACAAGCCTCAGCGAGGACAATGAACCTATTGCAGAATCCTCAGGATCATCATCTAGTCGACTAGTCACCGGTGTAACTCCTTTGCTGGGCCCTCACCCTCCTAGGCTACCGACACCAGATATACAAGACATCGAGATGCCTGATTATGATCAAGGTACTGCCGTTCATACCAATACAGCTTCGAGCAGTAATGAATACATATTTGCCATTGATGAACTTCATACATCACATTCAGAAACTGATACTCAGCGACATAATCGGTCCTCCTCTCCTCACAGCAGAAGATCACCCACTCCGCCACCGACGCTACCCCCTCTATCTTTGTCTGAAGAGGAACAGGTCGCCGATATACCATTTCTGGACTCCCCTGTAGCTTCATCCCGGTCAGCAGATCGTCTGTCATTCACTAGCTCAACATCTTCATCCCATCGCGAAGATCTATCAATTCGTGAACCTGGTGCGTCAATTTAGCTTCATTGTAAACATTCTAACCTCATATGCCTGAAATATGTAGATGCACCACCTCGCCTCCCCTCATCAGTATATGATTCATCGCCAACTCTGTCTGCTATTATCCCAGTGTCCGACGGAACTCTCGACGTCCAGAACGCGGACATCGTTGACGAAGCACCTATTGTTGATGTAGGGCGTTATGTTTCTTTCAGAGAGCGACTTAACACTGCTGTTGGATTGCTTGAAGCTGACGACCTTTCTGCGTTTCGAGAAAGGTTAACATCTGCATTAGACGCCGTCAGGACAGATGAAAGTGAAATTCAAGCTGACGTTGAGAGAAGCAATCTCCATGGTGGCTCCCGTCACATAGAACCAAGCAATGGCCGTGTGCCTTATGAACAAGCTGGCCCTTCGGACTCCAGGTCGTGGCGATCCTCAATCCTGAACAATACCAGGGATGCCGCTGATGCCTCAGTCAACCCACCACCCCGAATAAGAGATCTCCTCAGCTCCTCTACTGTTGATGTAAGATCTTCTACGATATCGCCTATCCCCGATTCCAGATTACGACCTCTATATCTTGCATCTCAGTCTGCTCTTTTGCGGCCTCGAGGCTCCCTCTTGCCATCTGAGGATGAAATCGATGATGAAAACCGATCAAATGCCTTTGGGCGTACGTTCCGAGCATTTGAACCCATACCTACCCTTAGCTCCCATCAGCAAACTTCGTCACAGCAACCCACACGTTCAACCGCTCCTCGTCAACCATCTGCACCAGCTACTGCTTTCAGACCTTCAGCCTCAATCACGAACCCTTTCAATCGCGAGTTAGCCAGGTGGTTCGAAGACCCTGCGGATCCACTGCCAGAGTCTATCTCCGCTCCATCTTCCGCGCATACTCAAGATCTAGATGACGGGTGGACTAATACTGTCAGTTGGGGGTTGGGCCCACGGAGAGATCAACACAGGATTCGGGAATCACTACCGCCGTGGCAGGTATTTCTTCGAAGAAACAACACATCTGTCGACCACGGTGAGGATGATGATCAGGACAGAGACTTGACTTCTACGCAGGAGAGAGTCAACAATGATATAAGAACTTCAGCGATTGGTGACGATAGTAGCAATTTTCGGGGCGCCAGAGTACCTCCTTCATTAGCCTCCTTGGTATCTCGAGAATATCCATTCTCAAACCTAGCCAATGATGGCATTACCTCACGTTCGCCGGATCCTAGCGACTCTGATCGTACAGAAAGAGCTCGGGACTTATCAGCGCCCAGGCGGTATACGGATGTGCTTTCCCTCGCGGATCAGCTAGCTGATGCACAGAGGCGAAGGTACATTGAGCAAGGATTATATGAATCAAGAGACAGCTTCGAGGCCTGGAGTTCGTCTACTCGGGAACAAAGACGGAACACCACAAGTGGCATTGACCGGGATGGACAGCCTGTTACCCCTGCTGGATATCGACTAACAGGTAAGTACTCAAAGATCATTGAGGTCATTACACTCAACTTATTGACCCGCCATGCAGCTCATGAGATGCCGGAGGTTGAAAGGTTATCACCTTCTTCAGTTCGTTGGCAATTTTCTTGGAATGATGCGCTGAGTCTGGATGGTGAAGATGATGATGCTGGAAGGTCAGAAGGTCGCTCTCAAGTATCAGCAAACGCTCCAAGGTCTTCTCTTTTTGGAAGGAATACGCGGGATGGATCTCCATTGAGCATTAATTCTCGTACCAGTGTTCAAAGTTTGAACTCTCATCGATGGATACCACGTCGTCTTGGTGAGTTTTTCACGCACAACTATGAAATAACCCATCTTTTGCTGAACATGAGATTCTTACGTAGAGGAGAGTTTTGATGATGATCATCAGCGCTTACGATCTCGACCTCTTGCCTCTACTCGACCAAGCACTTCCAATTCCCTTGTTGCGGAAAACGCTGCGGAAATCAGACGCCGAAATGCGCGCGCAGACCTAATGGATCATCTCTTCAATGGTGAATCTGGTCGAACATCGATGCGGTCCACAGCTCGGGATCGGGATATTGACAGTGGACGTTCAAACTTCGCCAGTCCTAGAGAAACCTTCTCAAGCCAGCAGTCTCTGTCCTATCACCATCGAAGTCCTAGCCCTCCCGATTACATCCGATCTATCGCTGATGTGCGAGATGCTGCTGACCGAGAATTAGGAGAACAGGAGCGTCGCAGCCGAGAGGAAGGCCTCGGTTCTTTAGTCCGCCGTTCCACCAGTTCGTGGCTTCCGCCACCACAATTTGGATCCGATCGGTCTCTCTCAGAATCACTCGCGGACCATGCACTTCCTTCAGATATCGATTCAACAACCTCAAGCGGTGGACGGGATCTGCCTATTTCTGAAATTGATTGGCTACGCCGTCGGTCACGGGCAATGAGGAGGCCTCTATATCCTGCTGATGATACACACTCTCCAACACAGCGAACTTCAACCGAACCTGAGCGTTCCAGACCTACAATGCCTCTCCCGCGGTCTCATATTGCTGGCTCCTCATGGCCATCCTCCAATGCTGCAAATGAAACTTCCTCTGGTTTCTTTGATTCCCGACATTCATCGATAACCGACATTGCAAGGACAATTAATGACAGATCACAAACCTCAACCTCAGCCGAGTTTCGAACAATACCCCGCACGGATTTGAACGATGGAAACAACTTGCGACGCCCTCTGCGCGCAGCTTCTGGCGCAGATCGCCGTGTCAATCCTGCACCGTCCATCCCCCCTCCAGATTTAGGCTTCTTTTTTCCTCCCAACGATTCACCGATCTTTCTGGCAGATGACGAATCATCATCAGCGCGTGTACCACCTCGCCAGTCCGAAACTCATGAATTTGGATCCACCTCTTCGGCGGCGGCGGCCCCGTATCTCACTATCAATGTAGACTCGTTCGCCCCTGGACCATTCAGGAGTACAATGCAGAGACTCGCTGAGCAGAATAGATTGAGGAATGTCCCACAAGAAGCTCCGTCAATACCCCCACTTAGTTTCGAGGAGGATATAGGTCCTCTTTCTGAACCTAGGCCTTATACAGGAGCCGGAGGAACGGCCGAGAATCAAGATTATCTGGTTAGTACACTGTCCCTTTTTTGTAGAATGCTCATTTGGTAGCTAACCATTGCCTCTCAAACACAGCCTCGAACTTCTATGCCGATTTCAACTCGAGAAACTCGCATGCCTTCTACCGAAAGAACAACATGGCCAAGTCGACTTCCAGCTTTCAGTCGCTCTAGCCACCGTGGCCCTTCGCGCCCAGGTGAAGACATTCATGAGGCAATAAACAGACGCGCAAGGCCAAACGGTTCAACTATGGAGAGCTTGGCATCTGAATTTCCATCAGTTGACGAAAACTTTCAACATGCCATTGAGATTCTTCGGCAAGATGGACTTTCCGAGCAACGTTCTCATCAGCTGACCAGCCGTTATCGCCAGAGAAGAGACGCCTTCCCAACAAACTCATCGTGGGGAGACATCGATTCTGACATTGCCAGTGCCACATTTCATCGATATGCCCCGTGGTCTATGCATGGCGATGTTTCGTCTTCAGATCCTGCAGCTTCAGCCTCTTCCACTGCCACCAACACAAACGCAAGAATGGGGAATGCGGCAACTCGCCGTAGGCCTTCTCCTGCACGTAACCTCGACAGGCCTGATGGCTTGGAATCCCGACTCAACCGACCCAGAACCACCTCTAGATTTGGTAGACATCGGACGTCAGACATAGATCGTGAATTTGCTGCACTCAGCGATCTGGTGGGACGAAGTCGAAGGGCGAGAGGTAATTTCAATTTGGGTGATTACATGGTGTGTGTTCTTACGGTCTGAAGCCACCGAATTTGACCTTTCTTTTGTAGCGCGATGAAGACTTCGATCAATCTTACGAAGGCCTTATGTCTCTTGCTGCAACCCTTGGGGAAGTGAAAACTCGTGCTACTCCTGATCACGTTATAGCTGGGCTTAAGACCGGCTTTTACAAAGACTGGGCTTCAGATGAATGTGACAAACGCTGTCCTATCTGTTTAGACGATGTGCGTCAAACATTTTTATGATATCCAGCCTACCACCTAACCTTGCGTTTTCAAGTACAAAGCATTGGATCCTGTGCTTAAGCTCAATGACTGCTCGCACTGGTTACATAAATCCTGTCTTGAGGTACTGTCTATCTCTATTTCACTCACGGGGTTTCATTTTTTATCGTCGTCTTTGATACATTAGCAATGGCTAAAAGGTGCTGCTACCTGCCCTGTTTGTCGCAAACTTGTGCAAACGTCAGCCTCGCATCGTCATTTACGACTTCGCTCACACTTGCAGCGCTCTACCACCAGCATTGCCTCCGCGCGCACCCCTTCAGAAGGGATAAATACAGCCGCTGTTTTAAACGCCTCTGGAAATGGTCAAACTTCCAATACGGGAATTGGATCCTCCAATGATAACAACGACAATAGTCAAACGGCCGTTGCAGATGCGATTAGGCGCCTTGGGCGCCCTCGAAGATCTTACTGGGAGTATTCACCACCATCTCCCCAACCTTGATAGGGTTGACTCTAAAGACAAGATTTTGCATTTTTCCGAATAGAAACTTTGATCTTGGAATATAATAATATTATGCTCATGTATCGAAGAGTTTCACCGTCATCTCGTTCTTGAACATTTCCAATTTCCAGTATATGAATTCATTTCCTTGTTGCAAATCACCAATATATCATAACTTGGACTAAACTAAACCCAACTCATTTAAAATACGTCTGCGTCCATTGGGCATTAGAGAAAAACCCCACAACAGCAAGTCGATTCTCGAGTTTCATCTCAATAAACAAATTGACAGCGTTAACAAGTTTTTCAGTGAGGATGCATTAAGTGTATTATGAGACGATATAATAAGAGTCGATGTCGATGGCGAAACTGCGTCCCGCATGACATCCTCCTTGAAGAACTACTACGAACGACGGAGACGGCGTATAGTAAAGTTGACCGCCCTACAAACAATGTCAAACTAAACCGTTAGTAGCTACTTTAAGCAACAGTCATAGTAGCGACAGAGGTTGAGTAAACAGTTGTGGCAGAAGTGATGAGAGTTGAAGAGACAGCAGCCCAGGAATAATGGAAGAATGAGAATTGGGCAGTAAGACCAAGGGAAGCAATGACGGTAAAGACAATCTCTCCAACAAGGGGAAGGAGGATAGCCAAAATACCACCCAAAAGGTTACAGATCAGCTCGAGCAAGGTAGCAACAAGCGCGACAACCTCGCAAAGCAGCTCGGCGACAGCAGCAGCCTCTGCCCTTGTTACGACCTTAAGAATAGCGGCAAGAGCACCAAAGATCAACTGGGCAATCACAAATTAATAAAGCGAAAAATCCAATAGAAGTAACACCTACAGTTAAAAGAACGCAGACAAGCTCAGCAACCTCAGCGAGAGTGAGGACAACACCATCAACAGTAGTCAACACAGCGGTGAGAGTGAAACCGGTGAGCCCTTTGACCTCGGTAATAGCAGTGGTAAGGACAACCTTGATCTCGCCAATAATGGGAGTCAGGATTTCAACCGTGCAATTCTCAGCGGTGATGTAGGCTAGGAAAGAAGCGAATCAGCTATAAACTGATAGCCAGAGGTCGCATACTCACTCAGCTCCTCAACGAGGGGGGTGATAGTCGTTGTTACATCGACGATGATGCTGTGGATATCCTGGCACAAGCAACGAGCCTCCAAAGCATTTGATGCAGGTGAAACAGGTGCTGCAAGAGAGAAGGCAGCAGAGGCAACAGTAGCAAGGAGAGACAGGGTGCTAAAACGCATCGTGATAAAAGAGGGTGGGTTTAAAGAGTGTGTTAAGGAGTCGTTCGAAAGGAGACTGAAGGAAAGATGACAAGTGAAGACAAGCCGATGAAGAATCCAAGCTGGAAGGAGCCAATCTTTATACCTTTTCGCAAGTCACGAGCTGGAACAAAACGTTTGAGACTTCTGGAGATCATGTCGGAGATCTCGCTATTCAGCGAGCGTAAGTAATACTCCACCATTCAAAAATTACGCCAAATCTGAATGTAAAAAAGCGGAAGTTGATAGTGATTTTAGCGATTATACACTCATACCTCTCCACATTCATGCATTACGCGTTGTTGCGGTGAATGATTCAAAACTGGCCAGTAGTTAAAGGCGAAAAAAACTGGTCAGGCGCGGTGCGTCGGCTACATCGACCTCACCTACATTGTAATCTTATCTTCTACCTTCTGTGTAACTTGAAAATCATTTTGTAAGTCCAGCCGAAGTGACATAACAGATGTCAAAAACCATTGACACAGGTTGCCGTACCAGGCCGTACCTCGAAAGGCGGACTTTTCGAACGGGAGCAATCGCAGCTCAACGATCTTGATGTTCTTCGAGAACGATGAATCGACATGTAAGTACCTACAACATCCAAAAAATCCTCATCGGTCAGCCAGTACATTTTCAGAGTCTGTATGGTACATGAAGATGCCAAACGTAAAGCCTAGTACAAAAAACAACCCTTCATTACGAGTCGGCGTTCATGCATCCCGGTTAAATTTTGAACATCATAGCTTTTCATTTCAAAGACTTACCCGATAGGTGAACAAGTTTGCGGTCGAACTTTACAGCGATTAGGCTGTAACGCTACACACTTCCAACAGGTATAGGTGTAGACCACAAATTCCCCTGTGGGTACGCACACCGGTAATTCTGGGGTGACTCCGAACCGTGTAGACTTCCCAAAGTACTCAAGTGTCAACCCTGGCTTCAATCGAGATCACCGTGTTTGAACCATGGAATTTGATGAATAAGTATGCTGCATTTGTGCTCAATGGAGATTGCGGTCCCGATTGGGTCTTCACCTGGTTCATATATGTAACGCAATGAGGCGAAATGGAAGACTAGAACAACGCTGTATCATTATGGCAGAGCCAAGATGGTTTCCTGTTCTTACCGTAAACGCCCAGGAATCAAGCGTGAGCTCTGGAAGCTATTCCTGTAGGCGAATCGATCAGCTACAGCATACTAGAGTAATAAGGCCAGTGACCTCTGGAGCACGGTGGCTGGCAGGGACTGGCAGTAAGTCGCAGTAAGTTTGCTATTCTCAATCTCACAAGCGAAAAATGTCACTTTTTTGTTCTCACTTACCCTGCTTTCAATCGAAACTTGGAGCATCATGCATGCACGCAGGTTTCTGAGCGAGCGCGGAAATCCCACGATTAGGAGAAGCTGGATCATTGGCCCTCGCGAGTTGTATTGTGTGTATGCGACTTACGTGTCAAGGAATAACTGGCAGCGCAAACATAGATCTTCGACGTGAAAGATGAAGTGGTCTTGAGACGGCGAGCCAGATTCTACTTTACTCCATGAACATGATTTGACGGTCTGTCATCGTCATATTTCTTGAGGAATATCAACGTTTTGAGACGGGAGGAGAACGTCGGCAAGACCTCGAGACAGAGTCTAACAGACGGCAAGCTCTACAGACTGAAAGGTCCAAGCGGGGTGTATGTAAACAGTATAAGGAGGAATCCTCTGCGCCGAAACTGGCGATGCCCATCAGAAAGGCATGAGGTTGCAGTGTATGAAGATTCACCATCCGGCACCCTGAGGAGTCCAATAATTATGCTGGTCATTTTTCGCTTGCCTTAATACGTCTTGCGTTGAAGCAGTTGCGTGCATCACAAGCTATATCGGTTTGCGTTTCAACTTCAAGCCTTGGTGATCTGTGTCGAAAGCTATAAGCTAATTCAGCAGGCCCGAGCGACTCCGACATGAGAGAGGTGAGTTTGAGGATGAGGAAATGTTTGGTCTTCGGGAGAGACGAGAAGGAAATCCGTCAGTCCAAGTTTGTGAGTTTGATATTGTTTGAACTGAGCTGCAATCATGATAGGTCAAGCAGGCAAGTAAGGCTAGAACAAGCATGGCGTTGAGTTAGAATCAGTGTACTCACCTAACCAACGAATGCGTCAAGTGGAAAAGGATAACGTTGGCAATAAGGCGCTAAGCTAAGCTCGAGTGGTATCCATGGACGCCGAGTTGTGGACTCCAAGAGGCAAGAAAAATGTATTTATGTAGTAAAACGATTATGGCGGTGATATTGAGATGTATCAGTAGTCAGTGAGCATTTGAAGTTCTCCCTCGATGTCCCGACTGCTGGTACGTACATGCAGCCATCCTTTGAGCCACCATCGACGTCCGTAGCGAGACTTTTCGTGTTCATAGCCCATATCGTCAATATGCAATGCCGATAAGCTTGCAATTTGCTTCGCGAGGCGCGAAGCGTAACACAAAAAAGCAGTTTCTGCAGTAGCAGCGAGTATTTTGCAGACGTCGTATGTCTCCAATTGACGGACTGATTTCCAGGAGGTCTTGCGTCCAGACTCAATTCGGTTGTAAAGATGGGATATATACAGAACGCGAAGGCAGGAAAAGCCGCCGAGGACAGAGACAATGTCGTCCTAACCAAGAATTTCAGCATGTGATATAATTGACTACAAGAAGAAACATACAATGTGATAGGTGTCCTTGTGATGGTCAAGGTCTAAGCTCAGAACCTCAATCGCAGGAAATGAGGAGCAGATGAGTGAAAGGATTTCGATTAGTGAAGTACTGGCAAATTTAGTGACTATGGTCATTCCAGTGACACGCCACTCCTGTGATGATTGATTTGCTCGACTTAGGCCAACACGAGTAATGTCGAAACATTCGGAGAGCTCCTGTCGGTGACATTCCTCCACGAAAGAATGGATGAAAGATGGCGTATGACGATCGAAATAATGCTTTTTGTCATCGAGGAGCCACATCTTATTCAGACGCGGATGACCCGATGCAAATGCGGGTAGCCAAGAAAATGAGACAGGAAAGTGGCACACAAACAGGTTCAGTTCTTGAAGACCTGTGAAAGTTTTGAGTCCAAAGCTTCCATCAAGTAAATCAGGTCTATGAATGTCGAGTGCTGCCATCTGCGCCCCTTGACGTAAGTATCTTTCCAATGGAAGAAGCTGAGGGCAGGAAATTTTCGAATGCTCGAGTACCACCTTCGATAAATTCAATCTGAAACACCCGTTGGGTAAATCGTCCAATGAGTTTATCAGGACTGTGGAAGCGGTGGATTGCTCGAGGACGGTAGCGAAAAGGGCGATGCTTGGCTGAAACATGCTCAAGTGTATGCATGACAGACGGTGCAAATAGGGAAGAACTTGGCGCAAAATCTTGTGTCCTTCTTCTTCAGGATAGAATGAGCTCAAAAGGAGTATCCTGAGAACCATTAGCCCAATTGTAAACAGAAACAGGGATTGCGGTATACCGAATTAACCCTGGAGCAAGTGAGCCAGCATCGCACAGATCTCCTAGCTTTACGACGTCTATAACATCCCTAACTCGCACATAGGCAAAAAGAAAAGGTAGGCAAATCCTCCGCAATCGCTGGTTGACTTGCGAAAGAGAAAGCAATTCTGATGAGACATATTTGAAGCGAAAATCAAGAAGCTTGCATTCCGGCGAGTCAGGTGTATAGGCAAGATATTCCACTGTCGAGTGAAGCAGTTCGTCGGGTAACATGGTTGGCGATGGAACCAGCGTAAGGTGACGGTCGGTCGTACAGACGGTCATGTGATTCGACTTTCCTTGGCGCCTGTCTGCTCTACAAGATAAGTAAGTTGCTCGGCTGTAGAGCCTGATGAGGAACAGGCAACTCGGCTAGAAGGCCAAGTTGTTGTTTAATCCTAGTTGAGAGGGTTTGGCTGGGGCTTGGCCCCGCGCGGGTGGGCAACACACACGAACGCGGACTTTGTCACAAGCCTGGAGTGTCACTTCTGTGGTTGACACTAGAGTTCAGGGGCGGGAGGTTGGGACACGAAAGAAGGCTCGCCAATGCGAGAGGCGATGAGAGCTGGTGATGGTTCGAGTGTGAGAAACCGACGAACCCACGGTATGGAGCCGTGCCGGCTCTCATCTATCTTACTGTATCTTGTCCGCCGAGAAGTCAGCTGCGCTGACTTCTCTCTTACTTATCGGTGCAACCTTATCATGATCAGTCGTCCATTGTCGGAGTAGCCACGATGCTTGAGGCATGCGAACCCTGACATGAGCCATGCCACTTCCTTGCTCTCTACGGCTCAATAATCGTCGGCCCTGCAGTCTTTGTTCTCTGCGGCATCATTGTTCATCGGGTGCTCTTATTGTCCGCATCGATATATAGACGTCGACGTCCTCATTTTCGCTGATCGTCTGAAATGGCTCAGGCTGACTTGTCTGACAATCAAGAACTCGATGCTATCAAAAAAAAGATCCTGGGGTGGACGGAAGTTCTGGAATTGCCACTCATTTCCGACCATACTCTCTCGACTTCCACGTGTCCGCCTTCTCTTTATATTTATCACGTACCAGAAGACTTGCGAGCAAGGCAAATCTTCTTTGGGGACTTCCACCGGGGGTCTGACAAAGATCCTGAATCCTTGGATGCGGAGGGCCAGTTCTTTCAACACCTATTTGACCGGCCCAAATTGGTGGAGCTTCTTCGTCACGATCACAATTTTAGCAAATACCTTCAGGACCGATGGAATGACTCGCTCCGTGTTGAGGTTGCCCAAATAGCAGCAGTTAATGAGGAAGGAGTGTCCGATGCCGAGAAACGTGTAGCGAAGGTTGTCTTCGACCTTTCTGCTCTAACACTTCTAGACCTATCAACAGATCAGATTAAACACATAGGCAAGTGGGCAATGCTAATAACACGTCCGAGTCGCGAGACAGATGTCAAAGCTGATATCTTGCTTGGGCTGCAAGAAAAAACCACAATCACCAGTTTCGATGCTCGGAATACTTCGAATCATGACCCTATCTGGCCGCTGCTGCAGGACCTTGATTCGGATTACATGAAACACCTGGTTAGCATTGAATGCAAAAATCTCTTGCTTGGCAATCCTATGGCCTATCTCACGCTCCTTCTCCTTATTCGACTTCTACATGATCGTAAAATCCCTACGCTTTGGCCAACGCCAGAATGCCACAACTGTGCCAAATTCGCTGAATCTCATCGTGTTCAGCAAAGGTTAAGTCCGGTTGTCATTCCATCCGATAGCGCTACTCAATATGGCTTGCAAGAACTCAATGTCAAGGCTCTCACCAACGAAATTGGTCGTGTTTTACAACTCGTTCCTCGAGATCCTCTCCAAGATGACGCTACTGTTAAGCATAGTCCTACAGGGGGGCAATTCTACAATGAAGTTCGTGGTCCCATGAAAATCCTCCTGCAGGATCCATTGTTTCGGGCTTTGCGTTTGGGGGAAGTGATGAAATGGGTTACTCCCATTCGAAATATTATTCTTCAGGTAAGATCTTTGAAAATGGTATACATGATTCGGAGATTGATCTTGACTAGGGATTTTCTCAAATGATTCGACACGACCTCACATTTGGCATTGTTAGTTCTCACAACACATCTTTCCTCATGCAGCGTCTCCGGGAGCCTTTTGGCACATTAATCATTTCACCTTTTTATCAACCTACAATGGAGAACTACATCGTCCGGCGGGTTATGTGGTTCGTTGCGGCGTGGCGTGACGCAATAGAACGCAAAAGTCTAAATTCCCAACGCTGGACGGATCCGTATAAAGGCGTAAAGCATTCTTCCAATGACCCAGCGCCTGAACCTATTGACCATGGCAGCGATGACTCCATTCGCGATCCAGATTACAATCCAGGGCGTCAGTCTCATGTACAACAAGATACCGAGGATAATGATGCTGAGCCGCGTCGATCGAAACGCAAGACGGGAAGGAAACAGACTCAACGCCCAGGCTGGAAAGATGGAGGGTATCCGCGCCATCCTCCTCCAGATGGAGGAAATGGTCGCGGTGGAGGGTCGGGGGGTGCTGGCAGTGCTGGCGGATCGGGAGCCGGGAATTCACACAGTGGTCCTCACGGGGAATCGTCTCACAACAAGAGATACGCAGGTGCGGAAGATTCTTCTAGTCGCTCCAGCGCCAAACGTGGACGCCACCATGCAGATATCAATGTTCAAGCAGATGTATGTCCCAACTTATGAAGCGTATCACACATTCTCATAAGTCTCTTTGACTCCAGGAAATTCATCTGGCCTTCAACTGTATTCAACCTCTACTGCAATCATCCGCGTTCAGCCACTACTTCCGTGTCCCAAATTTGTCCACGGGCACGACTGACTTTCCGATTCCATACGACAGATCCAAAAGCTTCGTTACCCCTCCTCGACGAATCCTTGCTGCTGCTATCGCTAGTCGGAACGAAGGCGATCCTGATTTACCCATTGTGGATACATCTCAACGACGCTCTTCCGTAGCTTCCAATGCAAGCGGTACGAGCACCCTATCCTCTAATGCTGCCGACTCCTCTTTCTGGTCCAGTCCAAAATCCGCTACAAGCTCTGCTTATACAGCTCCACCCTCATCTACCCCATCGAGTCCCTCAGGTGCCCAAAAAGGTGTCGCACCCGGGATCACAATGGCTCACCCCAACATTGCTGCCATATCTACCCCAGCTGACCCTCAAATGCACGTTGACTTGTCTGTAGTCGTTCGCCACGGCGGTACAATTTTGGACACGAAAATTTCGCAGTCCGCGATTGGGATCGTTTGGGGAGGGAACATGATCCTCGAGGGACTCAGTTTCGCTGTTGACCCTATTCGTGTCGTAGTCAAGCTAGCAGATTGGGACTCCGAAATGGAAGCAAGTATTAGCGAACATGGGAAAGCCATTCTTGAGGAGGCCAAAATTTATGAGTATCTGGCTGAAATAGCCCCAAAATCCGACATCATTCCTCATTACTATGGTGTTTTCAATGGTGCAGGTTCGATTGCGCTCGTTCTCAGTGACGAGGGCGAAAGATTGCCTAGGGGTGCTTTTGAAGCACTGGACGATGATAAGTAAGTTTCAGTGTTGTGTCATTTCAATTTCTGAAATGCTGACCATGACCTGATCCAGGAAACGCAAAGTGTTCGCAATGACCGAAAAATTGCACGAACTGGGGATAGAGCATCGTGACATATCACCTCGGAATATTCTCATGGACCAAGATGAAAATCTGCGTATAATTGATTTCCATATCTCTAAACTTGGTCATAAATGTCCTGGTCCCGTTGCTTGCGGCGAGTTGAAGCAGCTTGCAGAGGACCTAAAGTTGGTGGAACACTGATTGTGAATGATCTTGCGGAAGGCTGGGAAGCTATTCGTAAGTGAAAAGCTCACAGGTTGTCTGTAAATTTGGATATTAAAGAAACAGATACGTATCCAGATGAGACAACTTGGTTACTCGTGCGGGAAAAGTGTAGTCGTAACGAATCTGTTGTATATGTAAAATAATCACAAATGAGCCTTCCGCCCGAACAGGTAACTTCAACCAATTCTCAACACGTTTATACCCGATAGCAATAAACATCAATTATTCGTTCAGATTCACCACGATTTTTTCACTGTAGCGAAGTCCAGTTCTCAACTTCTCAATGATTGCAGCCGCTTCAAAGTCGAAGGTGACAATGAGAAAGAAAGAGGAGAACTTGGTGATTTCGGATGAATCTTCAGGAGGAACAATGAACGTTAGAAGCTAAAGATGAGCTACAACCACGAAAGGCTAGACAAAGAAAAGGGGAGGAGTATCACAGGAATCCGTTGCACTGCTGAGCCTTCGAGTTGAAGAGTCAATTTGGATGCTAACTGGTGATATTATTGGCCATGGCATTGTGAGAAAAACAATGGCGTACCTCTAGCTTGTGAAGTAGCGATTTGTCCATAGAAGTGTCGTCTTGGCAAAACACGTTCTTGGGCGACATGGGATGAATAAAGAAAGCACTTGACGTTCAGCCTCAGATCGCAAATGTTTGTATTTGTACACTGCCAGCAGCTCGCCAGGCTTTCTTCGTTTATGTACATACAATCTAACCATACAAATTATACACAAAGAAAACAGATATATCGAAGTGAGCGAAAGAGGAGCCTGAGGTATCCAAGAAAATAGTATAGTACCTATAAAATAAGAAGAAGAATAAGTTAAGAATTTCACTGACAACTCAAACATATAACTGGTGATAAACTGGATTCGACATGGCACCATACGCAGCACCGTCGTCGAAGAAATCATTCGAAGCCAATACGGCGTCCTTAAAGTCCTCTGGTCCATGCCAGTTCACATCACCATTCATCATCGAACCCCAATGACCACGAGGTTGCTGAGGATAATGAGGCGTTTCGGGAATGTAGGATGACTGCGGGGACGAATGTCGGCTAGAGTTGCTGTTAGGAGTACCAGCCTGGTGCGCTTGGATGTTGTTTTGAGAGGTGTTATCATAAAGAGGGGGAGCGTAAGGTAGACGACTATGCTCCCTTTCCCTCGCCGCAGAGCAAGATTTGTCTCCGCAGAGCGAAGCCAGCTTGTTTTCCCACAGAGTCAACATCTCGGAAATCAAGACTGCGCATTTCCTAGCAGCCGAGTCGGGGGAGTAGCAACATTGATGGAGTCTCTCCATGCATTTAGAAAGGAGCCTTTCGCTCGAGCCGGGTAATTCGACCCCCAGGGTTTGGAGGACGAGGAACTTGGAGCCGAGGACGTAGCTGGCGGCGAAGGCGATCATGTTGAAGACATAGTCGGGTGAGGTCCCTAGGAGTCTAAAGTCCATTTCGAGAACTTGAACCAGTATTGATTCTGCGACTGCCATGGTCTCTCTCCCCCAGGTTGTGAGGATGGTCAGACCATGAGGTCGAACTTCCTGAAACCAACGAGGATTGGCGTCGTTCCCGGTACGGACAAAGTACTCCCGCGCGCTCAGGAAAGTTTGGTATAGAATTAGGAGTCGACAGGTGTGAACGAGAATGTTGAGCATTTGGAAATAGAATGTTTCAAAGTCGCTGACCACTAGAAGAAAGGATGAATGATTAAACAAATATCTCCTATCATCAACGAGGAATGTATTCACCAGGCAAAGGCAACAAAACACGAGCGACGCGACTAAGATTTGATAAGACATTTACGAATCTGTCGTACCAATGGTTGACATCGGATTCTGATAACGTTTGAAGACGAATGGACAAGCCAGCTTCGGTGATGTCGAAAAGTTCTGCCAAGAGTTTCAAACGAAGATCTCTTCCTGAAGCGATGTCTACAGGGAAGCGCGATGCCGGAAATATTGTCAAGTACCCCTTACAACGTTTTGACAGCGGATTGCGTCCACTACCAGTACACAGCCTGAGAAAAAGAAGAAAGTTAGCATGTAGAAGGTAAGGAGTTGAACACAGAATACTTACAGTGATTCTACATTCGTGAGAGCCATCCACTAATCCAAATGTCAGCTCATTACGAGACGGCAAGGGAAAAACTATGCTTACCAGACGAGTCTTGTTCATCGCGTCAAACATTTCGTGATCGAGCACTTCTTCTCCTTTTTCTCGCTTACTTTTTAACCTAGCAGCTACCTGACAAGCTTCATTCAAACGCATGTTGTGTGCCATGGTGACTGCTGATGCGACGAGGAGACGACCGTCACGAAAATCTTCATCTACACCGCAAACGGGAGCCCAGAGCGAAAGAATGAGGAGACATTGGATCGACTCGAGGGTTTCAGAGCGTCGAGATTGCAGGATCATCCTGGCGACGTTCTCTGCGGTCAAGAACTGAAGTCTAGGGGCAACTTCAGCCCGCGTTCTATCGTCAAGATGACGAGAAGCGATGGTGCAGTAGACGAGGTCGAGAAGAGGACTATGAATGTCGCGTATAGGCGTGAAGTTTAACCACGGTAAATAGTTCTGTTCGAATCTAGAGAGACGGTAAGGAGATTGCGAAGATGTATCATAATAAAAAACGCACATTGCTCTTAGATGGAGAATCTGATCCGGTGAAAGGGCATGATCCAAAGAGTCGGATGGGTCTGGAGGAGGAGGAGTATGGTAGTTCCGGGACGCGGATGGTGAGGTTCGTGTTTGCTTCATAAGCTCCTGGATGGCTTGTAGCGGAGCGGTCCAATCCAGAGAGCCGTCAAGAAAGTCCCAAAGTAGATGAGGCCTGTTCGGAAACAGCTCTGTGTTTGCGGAGGGTGAAAGGTTGGAAGGAGAGTCAGATTTATTGTTTTGCCACCCTGAAGGTTCCTCTCCACGTTGTTCTTCCTTGACTACAGGGCGGGCAGGCTGAAAAATACTTCGGTCCATTTCGGAATACGAGCAGTCGACCTCGAGGACTTTACATCGATGGCAACGAATGACCTTCTGGTCAATACCATCGAGGATTTCGCAACGCTGTTTATGTTTTCGACAACTTGAACAAGCCTGAAAAGATTTCGCTCGTTTGGCTGGTCTAGAAGTCGAAGTTGAAGGTCCTCCTGAAGAAGATGAGCTGTTTTCGCGTTGTCTCTTCATGATTGTTGAAGTTGTTAGAGGAAAAAAAAATACAAAGACGGGGTAGGCAAGGCGCAAATGTGAAGTGACATTTCTGATTTTATCGAAAGGTAAGGATGGCAAATTCGCTAATTTCGGAGCGTTCATTCCGATCGCAGGGGCAATGGAGAACTCACAGCCGCCTAAGCTTTTTTGCGATTCGCAGTGACCCGACCATTTTGGGAAAGCGACGATCCTAAGCGATTACTTATTTGCAAATCTTTGCTCGCTAACGGTTAATCAACTATTTGATGATTTAATTGTAAATAACTTCTCTTTGATGTTTCCATAGTTCCCAATCTCCTTTGAAGCTCAACCTACCTCACCATTGACCAATGGTCAATGCTCATCTTCGCAAAGGGGACCTTTGTCAATTGTGACTTGGAAGCACATTCGACTCTTGGTACACTAATGTAAAGACATTGTAGAAAATCTCCATCATACTTATGTGATGCGAACAGTGAGCGAGCCCGCCCTGAGTGTTTCAACCAGGATCATCATCCCGCCATTACCCAAAATTCCGGAAAGGCAAATCAGGGGAGGAATTTGGACCAGTTCAGAAACATTGAACCATCGCTACCTGCATCGTCCACGCTATCTCGAATTATTCTCTGACTTTACAAGAACTTTTGCGATTTTGACCAACAGCAAAATCAATCGCTTCTTACCAGGAATTAAATTTCTAGCGGCAGAAAGAGGGAACAAAGTGCCGAGTGCTCCTACCTCCTACGTCCCCCGCCACTCGAGATTCCATTCCAACCCGTATCTGTGACCTTTGTGTGGCGCTATGGCTGATCAGGGCACTTATTAACCATTTCTCCGACGCAACTTAGTGGCAGTACTTGATGCCAGCAACTCAAACAGACACGTCACTATTGCGAAAGATATGGCGAACATGGCGTTTGAGCATAGGCATAGACATTTTAGGCTCCCCTCGCCTGCACCTACTGTTAGAAATTCTTTCAAGAGTCAGTAACTCCAGACCTTGTGACCTATGTACTTTGATCTTGAACACGTTAACAAGTATAAATACCTAATGAATCAATGACACATTGTCCATATAACATTCGGTGAATGTAAGAGAAAGTTCTGCGTGAATTGAGCCAGCGCCTGAATATATTCGAATTAAATCAGATTTAAATCCCGTATCGACCGGGAGATCTATTTTCACATCGATTGTCCTGCCTTGACGAACGCTTCAAACTATCATCAAAATATAGCATTAAGACGAAACAAATCGACTGTCGAAACGAAACACAACTTGATGAGCTTCTGAAGACCCTCGACCCTCCTCAGGTCTAGGTTGTATTCTTTCCAGTCTGACTTTCTCCTACTTTTGAGTCCCCTAAGCTCAGTTCAAAAAATGAGTGTCGTTCATCCTGCTAGTTGATTCTTGTTCCGCAGTCTCTGAGTACGATGGCCCGGACGTATGCAAACACTTCGTTCGCTCTGTCTACGCAGAGTACGGCGCAGTCCGACATCGCACGTTATCCAGAACTCTACGCAACATACACAACAGGCAAAGTGCGTGCGACAAAGGGTAATTTAGAAGTATTTTCAAACTGAGGCGGCGCATGCTAAGAATTGTTTGGGATTCCGCTACAAAGTGGTTCCGCTGCAATTACTATTCTTGTATCAGATTATCCGACGAACAGATCTCAAATAAAACAACTTTCGATATGTTGCGATCAAATACTTCACTGCATCAATATCCGGAATGGGTACGTACGCTGACGTATGCTTGCTGGATGTTGGCCTGTTGGTACTAGTTACACTCGAGTTCGGAGCTACTTGCTTTCTTGAAGATATTCCTCTCAAACCAGCAACTTTCGGTAGGAATACGTGCTTTGATCGGCAAAGGCCTGCCGATATTCCGACCGGCATTTCCGGATGCAAATCTTTGTTCACCACGGTCCACGATGTCCTCCGCAATGTCCACGCTGACATCCCTTATGGGACTTCAGCTCTTCACTCGTTTATTTACATTCATATTGAATCAATCTCTATCTCGTCTTGCCTCACCAGTAGCTTATGGGATCGCCGCCATCCAATTTGAGCTCATGCTCAGCACGATTCTTTTCTTGAGTCGAGAAGGTGTACGAGGCGCTCTGTTACGCGTCAAAACTAGATCGGAGAATACTTCTAACAATGTACAAGGTTCAGATGTTGTGATGAATGTTGCTTTTGTTCCTATCATCCTTGGTATCCCTTTCGCATTCGGAACATCCTTTCTATACGTGGCTTCTGCGAGGACAGAGGTGCTCTCACAACCTCACTTTCGGTCAGCTGTCGCGATATATGCTGTAGCGGCGGTTATGGAACTGTTAGCAGAGCCGATGCATAATATGTATGTATGTGCCGATCCTTCCTGCGTCAGTCCTCATCATCAAGCTATCTCACCTTGACTTCTATAGGGCAATGGCCAACCTCAAAACACGCCTCAGAGTGCGTGCAGAAGGAGTAGCTATTACTACAAAGACCTTAACGACGTTTCTTGTTCTGCTCTACGATGCTAGCAGAGGCGACGGTGGTGGCGATTTGGCACTGTTGGCCTTTGCGTTTGGTCAATTGGCATACGGATCCTCCGCATTTCTCATATACCTTCGAGAATTCCATGGAGCAGGTCTCATCACGAGTATGGCGAAGGACTCTTCCGGGTGAGTTGGCCATTTAGATTTGATTCGAACTGCTTCCCATTTGGATTATCAGGGTATATTTCGATCGCGACGTGCTTGCGCTGTCTATGACTATGACCTCTCAATCTTTGGTCAAACATTTCCTTACTGAAGGCGACAAGTTCATTCTTTCCTGGTTCAGCCCTCTTCAGGATCAAGGTGGATACGCCCTCGCTGTGAACTACGGTACGTGTCTGTCTCTTCACCCTGGTAATAACCTTTCCTTTGGTTAAATAAGCACAGGCTCGCTTGTTGCTCGTATCGTATTCCAGCCAATTGAGGAAACGATGCGTTTGTATTTTTCCAAAACTCTAGCGGACGTTACTGCCACATCCTCATCACCGACATCAAAGAAAACGGACGAACACCATTTACCCGCACTCAAGCAAGCTGCAGACGCATTGAGAACCTTACTTCAGATGCAAGCCATTGGCTCACTATTCGTCCTAATATTTGGCGCGAACTATATAACCCTCCTGTTGAACGTCCTACTTCCCCCGAAATATCTCGATACCAGTGCTCCCCGTGTTCTTGAAGCTTGGATATGGTATATTCCGGTTCTGGCAGTGAACGGTGGACTAGAAGCATTCATAGCTAGTGTTGCGCTCACGAAAGATGTTAATAGGCAAATTCGGTGAGCACCGTTGAATTTTGGATAATATCGTGCATTCACACTGATCATCCCGCGTCACAGCTGGATGATTCTGTTCACAATGATTTACACAATCTCTGCGATCTTGTTGTATCGTTTCAATCTTGGTGACGCAGCGCTCGTCTATGCGAATATAATCAACCTCTCTGCCCGCATCACCTACGCCTGCCATTTTATTCAAAACTTCTTCGCTACCCATAATGCGTCCAGTATAACGAGATGGCAAGACGTAGTACCACGCTGGACTCTATTACTCGCGCTTACGATCTCCGCATTGATGATTAATGTGAGTGAAACGGTGTATGGGGCTACTGGGGTTGTTCAACGTGAAGGACGGATGGGAGTTTTGAGACGTCCTGTTTTGCTTCATATAGCTGTCGGGGGGGTGTTAGCAATATGTTGCTCAGCGCTGTGGGCTTGGAACGCCAGGAGGTTTTTAGCGATTCCGAAATCGAAAACTGCATAGTATAAGTAGGTGCTAATCCAACATTGCGACGTACGTACAACATGGAACTTATACGTAATACGAGCTTGACAGCAAAACGGCCGGGCAGCTACGGCCATGAAATTTGAAATAAAATCCACGTAGCTATTGCCCCTTTTTGTTCGTGTGATCTCAGGCTCTCAGGCCTCACTGCAAGTGCTTGCTTGTGATCATCGGTGCGGATTCAAAGCGCTGTTTGGTCATCGATAGAAAACATTGACTTCATACGGCAAAAAGGAGCATTTCTGTCATCACAGCCGACCAAACCCAAAAAGATCTATTGAATCTCTGTCATCACTTTCGTTTCTCCCAGTTTTTTCCGCCTAAAGCTGCTTTGGCACCTTGGCTTTTGATTAGCTTACTATGAGACGCTTGCATCAGCAGCGTCAGTTACTTTACCTTGCAGGTCACGGGTGGACTGATGCTTATATCCGAAATGGCCCAGTTAGACCAGACTAATGAGCCCATTGGAAGGATATATAAGATGCGTGATATAGGACCAAAAGTACTCCAACACACCTCGACTCTGATAATTGCTGCTGATCATGCCACATACGCTTCCAACAGAGACTCAAATACTCATTGTAGGAGCAGGTTCGGGTTTTGATTTTGGTCGTCGACTTGTATAGACTCACTGACACTACTCCAAACTAGGTCCTAGTGGACTTGCCGCTGCGATCTCACTCATCTGTAATGGAATTGAACCCTCAAATCTCACAATCGTAGATTGCGTAGAAACAGGTGCAAATACCTCCAGAGCACTCGCTATCCATGCAGCAACTCTTGAAGCAAGTATCTTCAGTTACCCGTTATCATCACCCTAATACTTATCGCATCCCACAGGCTCTGGACCAATATGGTTGCGCTTCCGGATTAATTGAATTGGGAATTAAAGGTACCGACTGGAGATTAAGTGACAGGAGCTCGACCATTTTCGAAACGAGCTTTGGTTACAACGCCCCTTACACGAGATACCCATTTGCCTTGATTCTTGAGCAATCCGCCACGGAATATGTGTTGGTGGAGAGACTTAGGGAACTGGGTGTCGAGGTGAAGAGACCTTTCCGTGTTGTTAGTATGAGAGATAGCGGGGACAAGGATACAGCTGTCTTGTTCGAATCGGGAGAGATAGTTAGGACGAAGTTTGTCATCGGTGCCGATGGTGTTAGATCTTCAGTAAGTTGAACTTGCCCCCGGCCATTGATCTCTTGAAATGTGACTGACCAAGTACCTCTTCTTTTGTTCCAGGTTCGCCAGCTATCGGGCATCGATTTTACAGATCCAGAGGGTAAATCTATTGATGAATCGGTCAACGATCTTGTTGCGCAAATGGTCTTGGCAGATGTTTCCATTCCTCTTCCTGAAGACCAGGCCGCATTCTATTCCTCTGGTCTGTCGATTACTACTTCCAATGCTGGGATGTTTTTGTTCCTCCCTTTAGGCAAACCTGGTGTCGGCGAGGGACTATACAAATCATCTCAGCCCGTGTTCCGCGTTGGGTTTAACGTCCCTCGTGCACAAGGGGAGCCTCCTTCGAAGCCTTCCCTGGAATACATCCAACGCAATATGGACCAACAGGCTCCGTTTTCTCTATGTTCCGATCCGAAAGTCAATCCGAATCCTGTGAAGATTACCCAAGTGCACTGGTCGACCAGACTTCGCATACGCTCTGCTATCGCTGACGTTTTCTTTAAACGTGTGCATGGAGGAATCGTGCTCCTTATTGGGGATGCGGCGCATGTACATTCACCTGCTGGAGGCCAGATGAGTAGTTCACTAATCAAGCTCAGTGAAGTTTGAAACTTACTAACTCTATGGGATTTTTTAAGGCATGAATTTAGGTTTACGAGACGCAACTAGCCTCGGTCCCATCCTAGTGGGGCATATTCGAAAGAGCGAGAAGAGCAGTAAAGAGAGGTCGGATGAAAATAATAACACCGATGCGGATGCTACTCTGAAAGACTATGCCACTTTGAGACGAATGCGGGGATTGGAGAATATCAGGCTCACCAAGATGATGGTAGGTACCATAGGTTTCGTGTTGAAACCGCGTCTTTTCAGCTGGCCTTTATGGATTTTCAAACTGCTTTCGAATCTTTCCGTATTCCAGAAAATGTTCGTATATAGACTCAGTGGACTGGGAAATAGGTAATATCTGTGGTAGTTTGTGTCGCAATGGTGATTTTATGCGAATCGCTTGATTCTTGATTTCATGTACAACCTGTTATTCAATCATTTCAGACGAGATGTGATGGTAGGGGTAATAGATACTTTTGAGTGGTGAGGATTAGCGAACTTCAGCACACATTACATGAATGCATGGATGATATTAATTTGCTGCAGTGTTCCAGCTAGCCAAGAGCAGCCAAGAGCTTGAATGACCCAAAAGTTATGAAGATACCGGTGAAAGCAGTGTTGGAGGGCCACTAATTATAAGATCGTGGTTACTTTTTTGTGACCGGTCGCCGACGGTCACATGGTCATCAAATTTGAATGCCTAGCGCCTGTTAGACGCTGAGCAACGCCGTTTCCTTCCCGCACGGGCCGTCGGATCACCTACCCAGGTCAATTTTGTCAGGCTGGCACATTAGCCTTCACGAAATGTTAGTGAAGAAAGGAGCACTTCAATTTAGCGGACGTCGCAGCTGGATGGATTGGTCGATCTCGACACACTTTCAATCTCGAAGACAGCGCTCGTTTACGCGTCTTTCATTGAACCAAGACTCCGCCGAGATCATCAACAGAACAATTCTACGGTATGATGAACAATTGTTGGACATCCAAATCGCTGTTTGGTCGGGTCATGGATCCGACTTCATTGGCGTACGGTAAAAAGGAGAAATTCTGTCAATTAGCTTTGAAAACGAAGATCCGCAATAGTTTTACTATGAAGTCCTTACATCATCACAGTAGCACATTGCCGCCAAAGTGAGCTTCTGCGGTTATATTTGCATTAGTTCACACTGATGCCTAGTAGGTTGATTCAGGATTTCATTCACATGAGAGGTGCTATATAACCAGATAAGATGCGGGTTTTGTGGGACACGTCTCTTCTTCGCTGCGAACACTCAGTTGTTGAAGATAGCACCAGCAAAAAATATGCTTCCAACTGAAACTCAAATCCTTATTGTAGGAGCAGGTTCGAGTTGCCAGTTCTTGATGATTCGTCGAGCTTACTCGCACAACCCCAAAATTAGGTCCTAGTGGACTTGCAGCTGCAATATCACTTATCTGTAATGGAGTCGAGCCCTACGATATCACAATCGTAGACTGTCTGGAAAAAGGTGCCAATACCTCCAGAGCAATCGGCATCCATGCTGCTACCCTCGAAGTGTGTAACCTATACGCAATGCAAGTTCATGTTGCCTAATATTTTTACCTCTAAGGCTTTGGACACATACGGATGTGCTTCAAAATTAGTCAACTTGGGTATCAAAGGCTCGGCCTGGACGGTGGCTAGCAGGTCCTCTACAATATTCCAAGCCAATTTTGAGTATAATGCCCCTTACACCAAATACCCATTCATTTGAATTCTTGAGCAAACTGCCACCGAACATGTACTAGGAGAACGGTTGGAGGAATTGGGTGTTGAGGTGAAGAGACCTTGGCGTGTTGTGGGGATGAAAGACAGTGGGGAGTGTAGAGGTATGGATGTCACATTCGAGTCCGGAGAGACAATTAGGACGAAGTATGTGATAGGTGCCGATGGCGCTAGATCTGCAGTTAGTGACATTTTGAATTATCTCACTTTCAAATATTCATAACGTCTTTGCTCATGCTTGCGTGCAGGTTCGCCAACTGTCTGGCATAAACTTTGCAGATCCAGACGGTAAATCTATCGATGATTCCATCGATGACCGTGTTGCGCAAATGGCACTAGCGGATGTCTCCATCTCACTTTCAGAGGAACAATCCGCTGTCCTCGCCTCTGGAGTGTCTTTAACCGTCTCAGACAGTGGAATGTTTGTACTTATTCCTTTGGGAAAACCTTCGGTCAGCGAGCTGTTGTACAACTCATCCGAAGCTGTGTATCGCGTTGGGTTCAGTGTACCTCGTGCACTAGGAGAGCCTCCTTCAAAACCTTCTTTGGAGTACATCCAAAGTAACCTGGATCAACAGGCTCCATTTGTGCTATGCTCCGATCCCAAACTTAATCCAGATCCTGTTCGAATTACCAAAGTACATTGGTCAGCCCGATATCGAACACGCTCTGCTCTTGCCGACGTTTTTTTCAAGCGTGTTCATGGGGGGTTTGTGTTTCTCGTCGGGGACGCAGCGCATGTGCATTCACCTGCGGGGGGACAGATGAGTAGCTCAATTATTGAATCCAGTGACACTTACTAACTGCTCGGGGATATTTACGGTATGAACTTGGGCCTGCGAGACGCCACTGCCAGTCTTGGTCCCATCTTGGCAGAGCATAGTATTCGAACCAGGGAGAGGCAAAATTTAATCAAACTGCATGCTTCGGACGGAAGAGATGCCGATCCTGAGGTCGACACGACTGCTTTAGAAATCTATGCTGCCTCTCGACGAAAGCGCGGACTTGACACTATCCGACTTACCAAAAATTTCCTCAATGTCATAAACTTTGTCATGAAGCCGCGTCTTTTGAACTGGCCATTATGGATTATGACATTCTTCTCGCACGTCTCAATGATCAAGAGCAGACTCGTCTACAGGCTGAGTGGACTGGGAAATTGGTAAGCGTAGTAGCCTAGCCTAGAGTTGCACGCACGTAGAAACAAAACCCTTTTCCCTGAGCAGACCGTTGAGATGTGATGTATTTGAGCCGGGACATTTTGGAGTTTCGGAATTCAAATTTTGTTCGTCCGTTCGCATCTTTCGGCAGACCCGCCTTCTGAGCAATTTCAATGCACGCGGTCAAAGAGTTTGATATTTCAAACATCAACAAACCTGGCGGACCGACACTTTCTGAGGTTTTTTTGTTCTCTTCAAATTCACATTCTCATGACGACAGAAAACGCTTCTCCTACTGAGTCGTTGTCCACCTGGACTGGTCATTTGCTCTGTTCAGAGTTCATCAGGATTACCACTCCTCTAAGATGGGTATAAAAAGGTCTAATGGTGACTTTCTGGCACCTGAAAGATGGTTCAGACCTTCAAAACGCTTCTATTCTTGGCAGGAACTGCCAGTGCCAGTACTATTATCAATCGGGGGACGTTCGCATCTCCCAAGACAGGCGTAAAGTGGCGCTATTGGATCGAAGATGCGAGCGTCGACCTCAACACTCTCCGCTTCGATATTTCCGAGATAGCACGAGTAGGTTCTGCAGGGTTCGAGCTCCTTAGGTATCGCATAATTATCATTCATCAAAATTCAAGTATTCAACAAGTGTCATATTATAGCTATCAGTCTTACGGGTCCGTACAGTCGTCTACCGGTCTTATCCTCCTCGATCCTACAGATTTCGCTTTCGGGTCTGACCGTTTCGTGAATGTCACGGCTTCTGTGGTACAGGCTGCTATCAGTAATAATCTCACAGTCGACTTCAGCCTTGGACCTGACCAAGGCGCAGGCGTCCCAGTGCTTCCAGATGAGGTTGATATGGAGGGAATGAACACCGAGCTTGTTTTCGGCCCGCATTTCTTAGCCTCTGGAGAAACCTTTGATGGACCTATTCCACAGCCAGAAATCTTCCCATTTTTACGATTCGATGGCACGGTGGCTAGTGCGAATATCTCACATATGCAACTCGTCGGTGTTATTGGGGCGCAAGTAGTCGATGGAGCAAATATAAGCAGCGACCGGGTTTCGTTGAATTTCAACACAGTGCAGGATCTCACGAGTCAGGTTCAGACCTCTGAAAACTCAACGACGGTCTCATGGTCACCACCCTCGAATGGGACGAACGTAGTGCTTTCCTATTTCTCCCGTCGAAATGGGTACCCCGAAGCTCGTCCTGGTTTCAATGGTCCCAAGCCTGATGAGCCTGGATCGTGGGGTTCTTGGGTCGTTGATCACTTTTCGCCCAAGGGCGTCAACATTTCTACAACTTTCATACAGAACAACATTCTCTCCAATCAGAATATTGGAGAGATGCTCGCTCTTCCTGGAGTCGGACAGTACATGTGGGAGGACAGCATGGAGTATCAGGCGCAACTATTTTGGACTGACGCTTTCACGGAACGTTTTTTGGAAAGGCATGGATATGAGGTTAACATCACGCTTCCGGTGCTTCACACTCTTCCTAGTAGTAAGACATCAATCACTTCCTCCACTATTCCTCATCTCATTGTTATTGAAAGATGCTCAGACGAAACCAAATCAAACCTTTGATTATGGCACTACTTTTAACTGGGGAAAGTTCACAGAAGATTATCAAGATACGCTGGTATGCTATGCAGTAATCTATCCAATAATCATTTCAGGGATTTGACATTCGCATTAGACCTCGCTATACATCGATTATATGGGCAACTTCTCTGAATGGGCACGCTCCATCGGGATGTCATTCTCAAACCAGCCAGCATATAACTTCCGCCTGGACACTGCTGCTAGTGCTGCTATACCTGACACTCCTGAAATAGAATCCCTTGGAGTCCCAACTATCGATGGGGCACATCAGCTTTCTGGAGGTGTCCATCTGGGAAATCGTACTATATTCTCAAGTGAGACCGGCGCTCGAGTGGAAGAGGCTAACGCGATACGTATGGTGGAGCTGCTGCAGGATGCAAATACTCAATACGCAGGTGGTGTGAACGTTGCATTGTTGCATGGCTTCCCATATTCAGGTAATTATCCAAATACAACCTGGCCAGGTATCACTACCTTTGGGTGAGCAATTTGCGACCCACTTCCTCGATGTGTAGAACCTGATATCTAGCAATCTGAAGGTATGATTTCGCCGATATGCATGGACCACGTATGCCTGCTTGGGACCATTACAAGGAATACCTGGACTATTTGGCTCGAACGCAATATGCTCTTCAAGCAGGAGTCGCCAAAGTGGATCTGGGGATATACCGTAAAGGCTACAATATTGATTTCACATCTCCACCTTATGCAGGCTCCTCCCTGCTCATCAGCAGTGGGTACACGTATGAATATGTCAGCCCCGAGAATCTCAAACTCCCAGGGGTGACGGTTTCGAATTCCCGCCTCGCGTCTTCCGGACCTGCATATAAAGCGTTCATTCTAGGGCGCCAGCAGAATATCACTGTTGATGCCGCGCAAAGGCTTGTTGATTACGCCCAAAATGGCCTTCCTATCATACTCGTCGCTGAGGTTCCGACTGATATACCGGGATTCGAAATGGGCAATTCCTCGATGGAGCAAGTACAATCTTTAATGAGCCAACTCACTGCGGAACCTACTGTCGTTCTTGTTGACGACGAGAGTGACGTTCCATCTACGCTGGTTTCATTGGGAGTTCTACCAGCTGTAGCAGCTGAACCGCCTTTGTCGACCTTGTTCAGTGTCGTTCGGGAGGTGGACGATGATGTCTCCGGGACCAACACCGCGTATTTCTTTCTCTTTAACGAGGGCACCTCTGCAATTAACTTCACGCTCACACTCAATCCTGGCTTCAATGGATCACCATTCGCATTGAATCCGTGGAATGGGAATGTCGCCCCAGTCGTTCTATATTCTAATTCAACCTCAGGAAACATCTCTATCCCCGCTGTATCCCTCGCGCCAAGCCAAACAGCTCTATTTGCCGTAACGTCCGGCAATGCTTTAGAAGGAGTTTCCGTTCCGGATATTCGTATCATTTCAGCTGATGCTGGTGTCATGGCTGTCGCAGTCAATACTTCCACTCTTCAGCTCGAATTACGTTCTCTGAGTGAAGGATCAAAGCAGTTCATCAGCGAAGCTGGTGAAACCATGACCGCCAACTTCTCACTCGAGGGCGAAACGAGCCGAGTGCTCAGTGATTGGAAACTGAACGTCACCGCATGGACGCCTCCCCAAAATCTCAGTGATCATAGATCTGTTCTCGTTCCTCAACCTCCCATGAACCTCACCCAAGGATTAGTTCCTTGGAATCAGATCGAGGGTTTAGCCAATATCTCTGGTGTAGGAACATATGTCACCTCGTTTGAGTGGAACCACGCAGACGATGATGTAGTGGGCTTGCTGTTAGATTTCGGCGAAATATTTCACACTGTAAAGGCATGGTTGAATGGACAGCAGATTACGACAGCAGATCCAACTCACCCGGTGGTCGATATTTCCCAGTTGTTGATCAACGGAACGAATACAATCAGAGCGGACGCAGCGAGTACGCTACTCAATGCCGTCAATGCGGTATGTCCTTGCAAACGAAAACGTTGATATGCTGATCATTTTCTGCTCAGGTCCCGCAGATCGAATCGTTGGGAGAACTGCGTCTTTCGACTGACCCAAACCCACCGCAAAATCAACAGTATGGATTGATCGCCAACGTTACCCTTGTTCCCTATGCTCGAGTCACGGTATCGCTGTGATTATTTCAAGGATTCTAATTGACTGTATATGCAGTCCAATGAACAGATGTCCTCTTTTCCCTCGCGTTTCTTCTGCCTGCTATAGCCTGTTTTTTGTATGATCTCGTACGCGGTATATTATCAACTCATATGCACCGAGCTAGCCGTCCTGGATTCCCAATTACACTTAAGAACGATATGGTATAGCCTGAGCTCAGAGACTGTCTACTGTAAGTACCAGATCGAATTGATGATATGAGTTCGGGGTTGTCTTTTGTAAATGCCTCGAAATTTGTAAGTAGTAAGTGGATTAATGTGCTGGGACCTGGATGTCCTCTGATTGAGTATGTAAACCAATCTTTCCGATGCAGCTCGGAGCCAGATGCAAATAAGGACCATCGGGAGTTTTCCGAAGGAAATCATCGGATCAACCCGAGCCCGTTTTTCCTGCGATATTTGACTCTCTTCAATCTTGTTTCTGCCATCGTACCTAAAGCTCTTACTCGAACTTGTCACCAGTCTCACTTTCAGATGAAGGACAAGCTCACAGATGCAAGTGAGTTCCATCTATGATTTACCCTTACATTTGTACGTTCCTTAATTACTGAAAATGAGTACGTAGATTTTCCTCGTACGGCAGATAATCGTGTATATCACCTTGGGCTCAGGCCCGGAGAAATTGCTAACCGGATAGTAAGCTGCTTTTGACTCATTGAAGAACAATTTTCTAACATTTGTGGCTCTCGATAGGTCACAGTTGGGTCACCTTCAAGGGCGCTCACTATCGCTACCCATTTCGACGAAGAACCAAAGAAATTTAGACTTGTGAGCGAAAGAGGCTTTCAGACCATCACTGGAAGATACAAAGGTGTGTTACACATAAGATTGTGCTTTTAATACTGCAAGTGGTTACAGTTGCGCTGACGTGTTACAGGCGTCCCAGTCTCCGTAATCTCGATCGGTATGGGTGCTCCAAACATGGATTTCTTTGTACGAGAGGCGAGAGAAAGTATCGCCGGAGATATGGTCATTATACGGTTCGTAGCATACCTTGGAGGTTTCTGCATCAGTCGTTCCATGATCTGACTTGTGATTTTGTGAATATCTTACAGCTTAGGCTCTTGTGGTTCTCTCAATTATACATCTGCTCCAGTGGGCACGGTAGTTGTGCCCAAAGCCTGTGTTAGCATCACAAGGAACGTTGATTTTGACTTCGGAAGCTCAAACGATGAGCATATAGAAGAAAAAGCATATAGAATAAGCAGACCAGTGCGTTTTTCCATTTGTGATAGTATTATGGCTAATCCTCCATTGCTTCGCTTTGATAACAGGTATCAGATGACCTTCAACTGCACCAACTAGTAAGAATGTCGCCGTTCACAATTCCAACGCTAGGCCTGACCTTGACCTTGACATTGCATACATAGATCGTAAGTTCACTTGAAAAGGCGCGCGCACTTGAAGATGAGAGCAAGATAGTGGGCGATCTGGTCAATGCGAGTGCAGATAGGTTAGTAAGTCTAAGTTGTCTGAAACCGCAAAAAAACTATCGTCATACCCCATAGCTTCTACTCTTCCCAAGGACGCTTGACGTCTTTCCCAGATCATAACGCTCACCTTGTGGAGGAGCTTCTGCAGCAGATAGATAACTTGGGTACGCTTGAAGTAAGACATTCTTGACAAAATCTCTATCCCAGCATACGTGCTAATATCTGATCCAGATGGAAACCCATCACCTTTACCACCTTGCCAAGTGCTGGAACAATCGACCGAATCAGGCTTTCACTGATCCCAATTTGGACCACACTGGACCACCTTTGACAACGGGTCCTGTCCGGCCTGTCACCCTGACCTCTTCACCATCTGGAGTCACATCTGACAATGCTCCCATTCCCGCTACTATCATGGATTCAAAAATACATGTCTCTGCTGCTCAAATAGTTTTTGCAGCCCGTACCTCTGCAGATCGGGATTTTATCACCCCCGAGAGAGTTCAGGCCATTGAGGAATGGGGCGGCAAGGTAAGCCATTCTGTCATCTCTCTAGTATCCAACGCACGCGTTTATACGAACATCATCAGGGTGTGCTCGAGGCTTTGATCGCCTATCACGTACCAATTGAAGTAAGTTCCGTTTGAGTGTGGTATTCATTCTCCCTTGAATATTTTTTCTAGCGCCTCCATCCGGAGAAAGGAAGTGTTTGGTCTATGCAAAATGTTTAGCCCAAATCCTATGCTCCAGGCTCTAGATTTTTTGCTCTAGAGTCCGTAAAATAACACAACTATGTACAGGCAATTGATAAATTTGGTGCAAGCATGATTACCCGTCGCTGGACCGATCGCCACCCCCGATATATTTTCAAGATTACTTGGTAGATAAAACCGTGTCCTTGAAACAGGAATACTGTAGATCTGAGCATCGATTGACAAGAAAGCTGGCCCGCGGTCGTAGCGCAATGAGAGAACTCTTGCTGTGATATAAAGCCAAGCTGAAGTTTCTGGACCTCACGTTGAACTAGACCCCAAGCTTCGAGCTTTTCATCACCGAGACACTAGTGATACCGCAGCGATCATCCGTGAAATTCCTTCTCGCCATACTGCTTCTCTACGCCCTGTCTACAGCGTCCCTTAAATCTCGTCGACGTGCTCAACCGTGAGTCCTTTGTCGAATATTTGTCATCATCATGAACGATCCAGTAAGCTCGAGAGGATTTACACATCCAAGAAACATCCAAGATTGCTAATCATCAACCTACTGTATCAATGTTGTTCCAAAAAGTATCCATGATGTCACAACTTCTACAGGTAATATCTGTGATGTCATAAGTGAGCCTGCTCAATAAGGAAATTCTGACAGTACGGCGCTTATTTTCATTTTGACGCTCACTTACCTGAAAGCCCCGGCCTGGGCCAAAGCCAGGCCGGGCCAAGCCGGGGCCGTCCCACTAGGGCCCGGCTTGGTTTTCTCCAGCTTCCAGGCCAAAGCCGGGGCTTCCAAGCCAAAGCCGGGCCGGCACATCACTAACTTCAAATATAACCATGTGTTCTCATTTACGAAATTACAGAGCGTATTTCGTCACACCAAATACTCGGGCCCAAAGAAAGCCAAAAACTCCCTTACTTTTCTTAACCTTTCCGATTTAGGCAACCATTGACCAGGCTCGGACCAAGGGCAGTCGGCAGGGCTGACAATAGCATTGCGCCAAAAAGGACCAGACCCAATGATGGCGAGAAATTGGGCCGAATTAGGATGACAAGATAAGTGGCTCGGCTGTAGAGCCTGATAAGATACAGTCGACTCAGCTGGAAGCCAAGCAATGGTTTAATCCCAGTTGAGAGGGTTTGGCT
>MU790546.1:0-128632 GCA_027886635.1 Lentinula boryana
TAAAAGTTGTAGAGCGTAGTGGTAGTTTGGGTGTAAAAAGATAGATGATTATCTAATACCTTGCCAACTACCCTACGTGATCATATCCGTTACAAATATAAAGGAAAACTGCTTAATGGGCGCTAGACGTCAGACCTTGACCATCTCTCGGAACAGCAACAAAATGGCGATGAAGCGCTTATAAGGTGTGGTTTAGAAATACAGACGAGTACTACGTATCGTCAGTACTTGATACAAAAGAGATGTCAATTTACAACATTGAGTAGGCAAGAAAAGCCGAATCTGATCCTATCAACGACAGCCTTAAAGTTAATTTAATCCCATACTTATAGAGAGTGCAGGTATCGAAATCGTTTAAAACGCCCAACCATTTCCGCCTTGCTCCAAGTGGTTGCTCAGATCATTCTGCAGCAACGAAGCGATATCGTTCTGAAAATTGTTCCAATCCATCGGCGCTGAGCTCTGCCCATTTTCGCCAGTAGGAGTAGAATTTGAAGGGAAAAAGGCAGAAAGACCCTGAGCTGGATGTCTTGCATGATATCCATTCGGGGCCGGAGTGGAGGAAGAAGTAGGAGAGGATATGGGTGGCTGAGGTAAGTTACTCCCTGGTTCCATTTTTTGATCCATACTGGCCGCAGTGGCAAGGGAGTATAACATATGGGTATCGTTTGTTTGATTGGGATTTTTTATGGATGAGGCAGACTCAGAACGGTTCCGAGTTTGGCCTGAACGAGGAAGCTCAACGTCCCGATGGCTTAATAAGCCATTAATGTCAGAAGGAGGTGGATTAGGAGAATTTTGCTGCTCAAACTCAATCAGTAACTTCAAAGCAATACTAACCGGCAGCATACCTCTTGTTGCTGCTTAGCCTTTTCTTCTAATGCCTCCATGCTTTTGTGACGGTACATTCCTTCTCTTTGATCAGCGATGAGGTCTTCCTCTGCTGCTCGACCAAGTCCTTCAACACCGCGATTGCGTGGACTATGAGGCGACAGCGAATCAGGGGGTCCTAGTTCTGCAACCGTCTTAGAGAGAGCGGCATGCCATTGAGAACCCATGTGCGGCCATACGACAGCTATATCTGCAATCATATCAAGCGCATTCTGTATTGCAGCTTCTGTGAATGGATAAAGGGTTGGACAAACTAAAGGAAAGAGATGAAATTGAGTGCTAGCTAATAGAAAGAAGAACTCGACCTACGCCATTTCCACTTTCTCAAGTATGCCAAAACAGACCCGGCCATAAATAGTGAAAATCCCTACTCGGCGAAGTCTCGTCAATGGTCCGATAAAGAGATTGAAATAAAGCGGCTCACCATCATAGGCGTGCATCCTCTTGAAAAAGGTCTAGTGGGAACCCAGCTTTTGACGAGCTCGATTGCTTTTAACGCATGTGCGAACATATCATGCACCATTGTTTGCCAAAAATGAGGCGGAGGAGACTGGGGCTGCCCATCACCAAAGGCAGCTCGAATAGAAGAAGATTGGCCGTTTTGCACATCATGCGCCAGCATAGGCAGATAGGATCGCCGCATAACGATGTGGGCAAGATGCATGAAAAGGAATATGCCCCTGAAACCCTACATATTATAGCAATTAGGTATGAACAACGAGAATATGAAGCGACCTCCTTACCATATCCAGATTCTTTGACTGATATGCCAAAAGATTGCTCATGCTCCAAGTTTGTCGAGGACCAAGCGATGCCTCCCAAGCCTCCAGTTCTTCGATAATTGTATAGTCACTTTCTGGATGCCAAGGTGCCAAAGTGGCGGACAGAGGCGCAGGGGTACCGGATGGCTGAGACCGAACCAGCGCACTTCTAGCCACTCGCGCCCAGATATCTGCGATGGTAATAAGGTTTCCATACAATGAACGCTCGCTCGTTTCGTTTGAATTCGTATTGGCGGGAGACTCTGACGAAGGAGGGTGCGGCTGAGATTGTAGTTGAGGATCAAGCTGGGGTACATTGAAGGGAGCTTGGTGTAATGGACGTAACCTTGCTTCTGCACTGGTGCCAGGGAGAACAGTCGTGGGACCTTGATACCCAAAAGAAAAATAATCCTCGTCCAGTGGAAGGGGTATAGTGACTTGGTCCAGATCAAAGGCAACTGGCCGGCCGCAACCCGAGCTGAGAAGATTGTCGCTCACTGTGAAACGCTGATGAATAAATGCAGAATTTGGGAACACAGACAAAGAAAAAACTTGCTAAAAATCATCCACCACGTTCGGCGGGACACTTCTGCACTAATGATTGCTTCCACACTTGCATCTAGACCCAGATTATAAGATGATTCTTGTGATAGCTTGAGGATAGAAGCCACTGCAAAGGAAAAGTGAGCAGAAGGAATTGGATAGCTCTGTATTGTGACTGCTTACTCCGAGCAGCAACTCCCAGAAAGATCTGAACCAGAGCGACTTTGAGAGATATATTTCAAAGGAAGTATCAGAATGTATACCCAAGAACGGTCTCGATAACCACTACCCCAGCTCCAGATACTACACAAAAAGAAGGCTTGAGCCCTGTCGAGCGTCGCAGCTCCAGCAAGTTCGTCTCCAGCAAGCTTGTGAGCTTGACGAGCGAAAACATCGGCGGCGGCAACTCCCGAGCCATACCTTTCAATTAAGCGAGGAGAAAATCGGGCGGAAATGGAGAGCATAGAAAGGAGAAGAAACGTGCTGATAGATTGAGGGGAGGTTATCAGCGTGTGCATAAATGTTGGTTTGTGAAGGAATCCAAGTTGGAAGTACGTGCTGAAAAACCACTCGCAAGCGTCGACGAGTTCATCTTGAGGAGGCAAGCTGGAATATGGGTCAGAAGTTGAGTTGTAGTAAACAACAGAGTCAGATAGACGCACAGCTCCTCGTGTACAGCGGGAGAAATCGGCAGAGCATTCGGAAGTGATCCCAAGACTGCAGGGACTGTTTGATGACAGCCTGAACAAATACCATTCACTACGGTGTGAACTTGAGGAAACGCTAGGAGACTTGGGCCAATATGTCAGCAATGAGGCTCTATCAAAAAAAGCGAGCAGCACATACCAGTCAACAGCGGTAGAGACATATATATGAGAATAACAGACGTGGAACACTGAGTATATGATCCATTAAGAAGGTATTCTCTGGGAAGAATAACAACGTACTGATCAACGGAAACATCTCGCCGCTGTCGCTTACGACGTTGAGCAGGACGAGGCTGAAAAAAAGCTTATTAGAACATGAAAGTCAATCCAGAATATGTGACTCACAGCTCTGTCGATGGCGCTCATGCCTCGAGGTAGAAACTCGCACTCGTTTGGTACACCGGCATCGATGCATCCTCTGCAAAGGCCCCCATCTCTCTCTTCCTTGACGCATTTTGCTCTAAGCCTTCGGCATCGCCTACAAGCCACACTCGACCGTTTTTGTTTCGGGGGAGGTTGTAAAAGTTGATCCGGGGGAGGGGCCGTCGACGAAGGATCGAGCATTCCGCCGCTGGAGAAATGGACGAGATGAAGGCAAAGAAGAAGGCAGGCACGGCCATTCACTGTAGCCGGTGGCACACATTTTCCTTTTTTGGATCTACTCGTTTGTATCCAAAAGTTACAACTAGAGGATAATTTCTAATCTACGCAAAAGATTTTCCCCAATTCCAGATATCCCCAACAACAAAGCACACAACAAAACAAGGAGAGCACATACACCCATCCCAAAGTCACTCCAGAAATCGTTAGCTTCGAACAACGGCGGCCTAATTTTGTAGCCTTCCAGTGCAGCAATCTTTACTCTGACCTCGTGCACAAATCCAGGCTGCGTGTTCTTTGCAACGATGAACAAGGTCTGCCTTGCTTCATCGTAAACATAGGAGTCATCTTCCTCCAGCCCGGAGACGACAACAGACCTTCCATGTGCGATCAAGGAAGGCAAGAAAATCTCCGTTTCCAAAGCCTTGATTTCTGGATGAGATCGTGAAGGTTTGTCCACTGTTGGTGTACCACTGATAGTATCCGTTTCTGCTCCTGGATTACGCCATTTAAACATAAACGATCCGGTTGTAACCTCATACTCAAACTTCAACGGTATTCCCGCCGTTTTGGCAGGATAAGGACGCACTACCGCGGAAAGAATCCGGCCGCCGTTATCCAATGAAGGAGAAGATTGCTCATAGTACAGTAGATCCCGGGGAAGAGCCCGACTTCGACTGAACCAAGAAAAGTTTTCTCCATTCCATTCATCTCCCGCAAGATCTGTGTTGTATGGATTGTAATTCCATAAGCTAGTTAATTTGGATTGAGCAAAGAATGATGAAAAAGCGATGGAAGCAAGTCCTTTTGGAATTGACAACTCACGTGAAGCCAACCATCGCCCTCTCTAGTCCCACCAGCATCGCGTCCATCATTTTCGCCTGCCAAGTAAAATCATCGGTTTTGAAAGCTCTTCCTTTACTATGGATTTGGTCACAATCGTCGACTATGAGCGAGAATGGACTAATTACTTCATATCCATGGGTATGCCACACTCCCCAATAATCACAGGCTTTTCACCCAGTACTTGATAAGCTTTTTCAACAATATTTCGTATCTGCAGCGCAAAATTGTTTCTGGCCCCTTTGTGACCCCAGTAAAAAGCTTTGAGGGGGAACATTCCCTGGAAAAAACAGACAGATGACATCAATAGAAATGAAGATATTAATAAAGTGTGACAATACCCTTGAAAGTCCCTGCACATTGACGGTAAAATCGCCGAATGCTTTGGTGAAGAGTGCATTGAGATCATACCTAAGGGAGATGAATTCTCGAGGCTAGTTCAGTTATACTTAGAGATCTAAACACGCACCAGTGTGGGGCATATACAATATTGGGGGGCTGGTGATCTTCGGTGAAGGACGACGGGCAGAACTATGACACGAAATTGAGAACATAAAGGATGGTTCGATGATAGATGACAGACTTCGTTGGGAATCATCTCCACAAACACAATCTTGTCAGGAGACGATGCTGCGCGAACACGTTCCGCCCATTTGTTCAGAAATGGATAGTAAAAATCCGTATACCAGTCGATCTGAACACGAAAATACTTCAGCGTTCGAGGAATATCGACAGAGATAAGGTGCCACCTTCTTTCCGTTCGTAGGGTGTTTTTCAAAATAACTCTCTCTCAATACAATCGCCGCGTTCTTATTTTTATCCCAGCCCCATACGCCATGCATCTCCCATAAGCATTGACCTTTCGTAGGTCCATCTTCTTTCCAGACTTTGCGCTTATCTACATTAAGCACAGCGCGTCCGGTTTTGCGAGTAGGCATAGGGAAAGATCGTGTCCATACAGCAACTTCGGTAGGGCGACCAGCGCCGAGTTGAAACGACTCAAAGGCGGACGCTAAGTTTAGTTAGAATCAGTATCCTCATGTTTATGCAAGAAGATGGTAGGGCTTACGAACGGCAGAAAGATGAAGATCGGTGTTGTAATCAAAATAATGTAAAGATGGAACTTCCACATATCCTCGATGCGGCTCATTCATCATCTGCGAGAAGTCTGAGTTCGGAGAATCACACTAAGAAATTGATAAAGATACCTCGAATCCGACAACTGCTTCCAGGTCACCAACAGCTCTGACTACCATTTCACTCATGTCAAGGTATGCATCTTGAAGGAATTTTTGGACGGAGATAGCATCTCCTTTTTTATTATTGGTTGATAACTTGGGCGCAAACGCGTCTCCAGCCCAGAAACACGTTCTAGGAGTAGGTTGGTAAACGGGTCCAGTACGTTATCGAAGGACACTTACGCCATAGTTGCGGCAGCTAACTAATGAGAACACTCAGTGTGCATTTCAGCTTACAATCAAAATGAGAATGAGCTCTTACTTTTTGATACCCACATGGCCATAAGCCTCTTTCCTCTTCAATGTGCCCTCCTCCTTTGACACCCTTTAGCCATGCCGCTCCTGTGGATTCTAGCTCATGCAGGTCAAATCCAACTGTCTCCAAGGTCCAAGCAGGTGCGCCAGATCCCCCAGAGTAACGCGACCATACATCTTGATGCAGAGAGACGAAGGCAATCATCCCGTATTGTGGAAGTAAAGCAAGAAGGTCGCGGATGTAGTTGAGGTACTCCGTGTCATAGATGCCTCTGAGACAGGTAAAGGCTAACTCGTATAAGCATTTACAAACACACTCACGGACCAGCATGCTCCACAGCTTCCCAAGTCACCAAGAACCTTACTGTAGAGTAATGTATATCATTGACGAATGAAACCATGAATGAAGTTACGCACCAAAAGTCAATCCCCATCTTCTAAGCCTAGCAAAGTGTTCGGGTGCCTCTTCAAGAGGGAAAGGCCTACCAACGAATGTGACAGTCTCCGCTTTGGAAGGGAATGTGTCATTATTGTGGTTTGAGGACGACTTTGAGGATCCAGAGAGATTTACGCCTCGAAGGCCGCATACACGCCCGTAATGATCAATAAAATGTCTGCCAGACGTTCTAATTATCCCTCCCAGCGCGCCCTGCGACCAATCGTGTCCGTACGTGTTGGAAGAGCCAGGCAAGTAAGAAGATGAAAGGGAAGGATGGTTCATAATTTTGAGGAATTTAGACGCCCATTGTTGAACATTTTAGCGCTTAGGCTGAGCCAGTCTTTCCGAAGAGCTTCTCAGTCTAATCGATCCATCTCATACCCCCAATGCCTCGTAATGCTAAACGGCGCAAACGGACCTTCTCACGAAACATCCCAGAGCTACCGAAAGAGCTGATGGTCATGATATTCACTGCCTGCCCTGCTTCAGACCGTGCCGTGCTTTTACAAGTCTCCAAACGTTTTCACGAGCTAGGAGTCAGTACTCTCTACCGCTCGATTTTCATCACGAGCTCTGTCTCTCTCCTGCGCCTGCAAAGAACATTAGCTGGCCCGAACGCAAGCTACGCAAAGATGCTTCGAATCCTTAAAGTGATACTAGTTGAATCAAGTGAAAGGTCAGTTCTCCCTAAATCAGCTCGTCATTGATCAATGAATCGCAAATCATTATATGCGCTTGCATAGCCAAATGCTCTCGCATCTTTTTATCACGAAATCCCAAGATATCTTGTTCGAGAGCAAAAATATAGAAAAATTGCAGATCTACGCACCAGACCTTTTAACTACAACGGGCAATCCTTTGATATGGGAGGTCTCATTTCCTGGATGCCTTACCTCTTTCACCTTGGGCATTTATTGGCACCATACATCCCAAAATTCATTCGAAACACTTTTTAAACAGCTTACCTCTTTGGAACATCTTTCCATACAGTGCATTGGGGATTTCCATTTACAATACAGTGTCGATGTAAAGGCGATACTTCCAAACTTAATATCTTATCAGGGTCCTTCAATCCTTTTGCAATCCCTGGCGCAAGAGTCTCAAAAACTCTCTTCGCTCATCCTCGAAGTTTTCACACCTTGTACTGACATTGAAGGCCCCATCAATCCCATAGCTCTTCTCTCGGAGGACCGAACGTTAAAACACCTCAAAAAGATTGGTTCAAAGGACGATGGTGACCAGGATGTCACTGTGTTATCTTATTTGAAGATTGTCTGCGATACACCGGCGGCGGCTAATGTTGCAATGGAATTTTTACCACAAGTCGAACATCTTTCATTATTGTGTACGTCTATGAAGTGGATAACTCCAGAAAGAGCAAGTCATCTTCCTATTTCAATAAGGCATGATGCTGACCATGTTACAGCTACCGACCCATGCATGGCACGCCGACTTCAAGCTTGATTTTCTTTCTCAGTCCCCGCTGTTGTGTAAATTTAGTCTGTCCTTTGTCCATGCTAGACAGTCTCTACCTTGGGATATGGCCGTGGTTGCAGAGTCTTTAGGAAAAATGAACTCGAGATTGGGGGAAGTCAATATTTGTAAGTGTTGTGTTTGTATGTAACTCTCAACATCTCTCTCAAAGTACCCGCCTTACGTAGACGGAAACAGATATCGAAGATCAAGAATTGCTACTCAAGATAGGTGATGGTGTGATCTGCTCATTCTATTCTGGATATTAATATGCAGTACTGAATCTAGCTGGTCGCCCGTTCTCGTTTGACTTCGGTATGTCTTGCCTATCTCTTGCGCTCATATGATTGATCATAATTTGTACTAGAAAAGCGAAGCTATACATAGACTACAACATCTGAACAGGAGATAGAAGAAAAGCTCGATGAGTATGAGCGACCATGTATTTATATCTATTCTGTTACCCCATCCTAATCATCATTGTAATTTCCGTCCTCAAATGGATGGAGTTCCATCCTTTTCTTCATCTGTCGGGTGATCCGAGATTATGCGCGAATTACGCTCACCACGGAACGCCTCCAAGAACCATCCAATAACGTATGCAGCGATCTCAAGAGCAAATATCACCCAAAACGCGATTTCAATGCCGCGGGGTACCAACGTTCCAGAGTCGGCAACCATATTCCACTCGTCAATTCCAGTTTTTATCCCAGCGTAGAGTAAGCCGGCCACAAAAATGCCATACCAGGCGTGAAGATGTCTCAAAGGACTCTTCTTAGCCTTGATTGTAGGGAATGCTCCGCGAGTGATAGAGTGTGCCGTGTGTGTGTAGTGAGCAGCGACACCGAAGATGGCCTCTACCCAAAGCAAAATGGCGATGGAGAGACCCAAGTCGTGGTGTGGATCTTTTTTCGGACCTACAAATTGTGTTCCGTGGCCCCCACTTGCGACAGCAACGGTGCTCATCGTGAAGAAAATAATAGTGAACGCAACGGTGACGATTTGAAGGATGACGTGGGCTTTGAACCACCATGGGCGCGAACGAAAATAACGGGCGACGAGGATGGCAGCTGGAGCGGTGATGAGTGCGGCCATCGATGCGAAGACAGCTAACGAAAAAGAAATTTATCTTCGTCGTCTGGACGATTTGCGAGCACCGTACATACCATGAGCGATGATCAATGTGTCATGGTAGTCAAAACCTGGACCTTTAGCATCAGGCATGTCGGATATCAGTAGTGGAGGTGTTCAGAAACCTGGGGTCCATTTCAAGCTGCAAGGTATCCTTTTATTGTGAGCGACCATTACTAATATCGTACGTAGGATGTTTAATCCTGATAGTCGCCCCATCTGAGACTACCTCATGTATGGGATGAATCGTTCATATTAAGCTAAGAGTTTTGCTTTTTTGCATGGAACGAAACTAAGAAATACCTGCCGAATAATCAATAACGATGTCAAAACGGGCGGATAGAAGTCCCCCTGTACTTTGGGGACCAATTGTTGTCAACGTTAGTGGATAGACGGAGTTGCTTCTATCGCATATACACACATGTGGTAGGCTCAATCTGCAGAAATCTGGGGCACTTATTCAATCTGGCAGATTTCTACTCCTAGCGAACGAGGTGATAATCGGACGAACTTGAGGATATCTGATATTCTCTCATCTTATCTGATTGCAGTTTGACGGAACTTATCTATCGAAAAATATCCTGAGATAGATCTTTCATAACGAGTAATCGATGAAGGCAAGGCCCATAAATACACCAACGCTTACATGTGTTGAGAATACCACTGATTGCTTCTCCGGTTCCGTTTTTCATCCCTTTATCTGTTCGTTTCGGTCATTGGAACAACTCCAGTGACCGCTGTGGTACTCACTCACGAGGTCAAGCGTCGAAGAATACGATATTATAGCAACTACACATTGGCATTTCACCAAGGTCGAGTTGGATCGTCTGCTTCTCCTCATTTATCCCCGCTGGCAGATATCCTTACATATATCTCGTCGAAGTGTGTTGCCCGGTATGCCCAAAAGAGCCTCAATTTCATGATCTCTGACGGGGAAGCTCTGTACTCAGTCCTTCACATCGTCCAGGTTGCAAGCTTTGGCATGTTGCATCAGTGGAAATGAGAGCTCGAATGACATTGCACTAGCCAATGACGGCTAGTAGAATCACAGTCGGATAGTATTTTTTGACCGTTTACCCGTCAAATAAATATCACTAGAAGAGACACTGTCAAGCGTGCCAAAGTTAAAATCAGTGGACGAAGAGCACTGCAGCAATTTCCTACATAGATAAAATCGAACTTGTCGTCATTATCATGAGAGAGAGAATAATATCGAAGAGCAGAGGAACATGTAGATATACGGCATGCGATATCAAGTGCAAAATACAGTCAACAGTCATTTGCATGGCGAGATGATGATCGAAAAGTAATATAGTGATATAGTAAGACAAGATATACGAATCGAATTCGTTGAATAGAGAAAGATGTGTTAGTTGATGAGAGAAAATAGAATGAAAAAGGAACAATAAAGTCCCAAAGTCAAACGAGTACACAAAGTACACACAACACCAAGACCAACGATAAGCAATATTTAATCAGTGGAGAGGAAATAGGTACTTTTACAAGATTTACTTGGTTTCTTGATTTACTCACCCCCTTTGCATATACATATATCACGCTTCATCCATGTCAAACAGATCGTCACTGATATCACGAGAAGCCCCGATGGACTTCGGTTGGGTCTTCGAACTAGAACTCGTCGTCGCAGAAGCAGCACTAGCATAGGACAAGGGGGCAGATGCCTGGGTTGGAGTTTGCAACGCGGGCGCTTGGGGGTCAATAGCGAATTTCGAGAACATCACATCCAAATCTGACGGACGGGTTGTCCCAGCGTCTGAAGTTTGCAAGTTGGAGTTGTAAGTGGGACTGAGAGCGTTATATTGTGCATGCAACTGACCCTGAGATTGCGTTTGCATAGGCGCCGTCTGCTGATAAGTTCCGTAGTACCCTGGGCCTGAACCTAGCCCTAATCCAGGAGGAATCTGTGGTTGAGATTGTTGGCTAGGCATACGGTTCGTACCATACGGTCCACTATAGAATCCTAGGGCGGCTACACCAGGAGAAACCGCAACACTGCCTGCAGGCGGGCTTCCCACTGAAGACAAGGAACCTGCTTGCATAGAACTCTTCGCGTGTATCCTAGACAAGCCAGCTGCAAGGCCCTGAGGCAGACTCTGGCCAGGGGCATGGTTTTGTAAAGCAGCTCTGGTAGAGGGCGACACGGCAGTCTCCATACTATTCAAGGCTCCTAAACCTAGCCCGCCCAATCCCATGTTCCCTATTCCATTGAGATCTCGAGAAGCTCCGACACCACTTACACCAAATGCAGCAGCACTGGCGAGACCTGTGGGTTCTTTCCGTGGAGTACCATATGCCATTCCCGTACCACCAGGCGATGTTCCAGGTATACCCATACCCGCACCCGCAGCCATTCTACTATTGGTGAGAATACCGCCGCTCACACTTCGCTGAGCAGCTCCGACTAGGTTAGCTGCAGCGACTGCAGCTTCGCGCTCTCTCTTGGCCTTGATGTAAGCCGTGCCAAAGCCGTATCCAGGAAGGAAGGCAGCACTAGCATTACTGGGGTTCAAACCACCCATTCCACCCATGCTGCCAATACTCCCCAACGCAGCTGATCCCGGTGAGCCACTACCACCAGTGTATGGATAATAGTCATCCGCTGCGAGACGTCCGGAGGCAGAAGTGAACGATCCGGGAGTTCCGTTACCAATACGGCGAGGAGGCGAGCTAGGTAATCCAATACCATTAGCGGAAAGCGACGAAGGACCAGTGAATGAGGATGAGACAGTAGTGGTATTCGCGCCTGGACTCGGAATAGGGTTCTGGTCTTGGCTGGCCCAGAGGTGGCTCATATCGCCCATCGGAACGGAACGCGAGTATCTATGCCCAGGCGTACTACCTCCTGAAATGGAGTTCCCCTCGACACGGGAAGCAAGAGGAACACCGAGGGTACGTCTGGAACTGTAACTGTGAGGCGATGTGAGCCCGCTATGAGTATCCTGATGTGAAGACGAGTTGCCTCGCGACAGTCTACGTTTACGTTCCTCGGGAGTGAGTAAGTCGGTTAAGGAACTCGGTAGGAACTCGTCGAGATTGTCGAGGTCGTCTTCAATAATGACCTCAGAGAATGAAGATGCACCACGTCCTGGGGTAACACGTCCCCGACCATTACTAAATAGCTCGTCGTACTCGAACGTGAGATCGAAATCCTTGCGAACAGAATCCTTATTGACCTGATCCTTTATGTTTTGTTGTGTAGTGGACGAATTTGGCGTGAGCGGAGTGTGAGGCTGTATGCCATTCAGCGGCCGCAACAAGGCAGAAGGCAAAGAAGGGAGAGAGCCTATATCAGAGCCGTTACCCATACTTCCCCATGAGGGATTCTTGCCGCCAGGGATACCAGAGCCTAGGGTGAGTCCTGTTGAATTGCCTGAGGACGTAGAGCGATTCATACTCAGTCCAGTGCGCGCAGTACCGCTAGCGCCTAGACCAGACGAACTGCGAAGCATGGAATGTTTATAGGGAGACGAGGACAAAACTTTGTTTGTCGGTGTTCCCGGAGATGCGCTCATAGCTTCAGTGTTCTTTGGGGGAGATCCAATAGGACCAAAGTCCCTCTTTGGTGGGGACGAGGGAGCCGTGTCCGATACATTATTAGGTTTTGATTGCTGTTGTTGTAATTTTCCGTTAACGGCCGGAGCGGTGGTCAATTTGTCGGGTTCCAAAGCACTGAAAGATGTGAAGTCGGTATCATCCAAGGCAGGGGCGGGTGCAGACGGAGAGATAGATGCCTTCAGAGATTTGAGAGACATAGTTGGAGGGCGAGCTGTAACAAATTCATGATTAGTGACTCAATGCAGTAAGAGATTTGAATAAAATAGACCTTGTTGAGTATCTCTTCTACGCCCCTTTCCTTCTCTGCCTTCTCTGCCTTCTCTGCCCTCTTTACCCTCCTTTCCTGCTTGAGCCTGCTGTTGCGCCAACTTTTTGTTCTTCCTATCCATACTCATACTCTGACCAGGAAGAACATGTGCCAGTGCACATTTGTGTCCAAACTTGCAGTTATTACCCTTGACGAACCATGCGCAGACATCCTTCTGAGCACCAGGACCTGTGATGCCGCTATGCGAAAAAGGACAGGAGGAGCCAGCTGTGCAAGATCCAACTTTGTAGAATTTGCATGGGACGTGAGATAGATCCTTGGCTAAATGAGAGAGTCAGAGACGGAAACGAAAAAAAAAAAAACTTCTGGCGAGAAAACACACTTTTCGTCGTAGTACTGGGTCCCGACGTAGACGACTTTTTTGTACTCTTATCCTCCTTCTCTCGTTCACGATCTTCGTCAATAGCAGACATTTCCCTTGAATGATTTTGCTGCGAGTAGATTGGTAACAGACAAGAAGCAAATAATATGGTCCGGTCCAAAAATTTGAAACGAGATTTTAAAAAATCTCTTCTTTGATTGGAAAAAAAAGAGGATTATCTTGTCTATATCAAAATTCAATCAAATATCCTTCTCTCTTGACTGGCAGACACCTTCCTGTTATCCGACTGTGTTTGCCTTGTAGTTTCCAATCTCCAACGACAAAACCGTAGAGAAAGCAGGCAAAGGGGCGCAATAGAATGTGATGTAAAGCGTTGAACGATGAGAAGCTTAAAAGCCTTGCTACTCAGCCTCAGACACCAAATTTAGAGGATTCTCAGCAGCAGTTGGCCAAAATCGTCGTCTTCTTGGAGTTGTGACGGCTCATTTACCCCCACGTGGGAATGACTCATCCTTACAGGAATGAGCTGTGGCCGTTGGCCAGAATCTGTCACTCTGATCCAGACTCTTACTCCCAGGTTCATCAAAGTTGCATGCTCGGACGGTATACTGCGTCGTTTTAACTGACCTTTTCAAAGGACGGGAAAACGCCCGAGGTCGACGATTACTACATCTTTTTTACCCTATGCTAGACCGGCAGATCTTGACGAATTAGGGTCATTTCAAGTTGGAAGGAAACTGGTTATTCCAAGGAAATACAATGTTGCTGCTTACAGCCATCCGCCGACAACGTACACAAGTGTACACTACATTTCTCGTGTGAGTGGAGACATGCGTTGAAATCATGGGTTCCTGAGTGCACTCGGAAGTGCCGAAACGAGCGGCTTGTGGTTCTTTGTAGAACGCCAGTTATATCATTGGTATTCTCACGCCACAGGCGCGTCGAATGTGTAAAACAGTTACACTCTTATTTGCGGTGCTGTGACAAATTCCCCATTCTTCAAGCTCCAGGAGCAACTATATATGCTCTGGAATGAATTCGTCAGCCTCGGGAACTTGAAACTAAAAGTAAAAGTTTGATCGCCAGAAAGGAAACACTAGAGTACAAAAAGCTGTTGGACATATATCACAATATCGACAGATGTCAAATCTCCAGCGGCGTCCAAGCAGTCCTTTAGGCTAGACAGAGTGCAACTGTTCCATATTGAGCACTTGTTTAAAAATTTCCAAGGCGGCCACCGGTTGAAACGCAGGCTTTTTGGATTAAATTTGTCTCTCAATGCAAGCTCGGAAGTTTGGCTCGAATCACGTACCACTTCATGTCCAGATGCATATACCCTCCTGAAACATATCGGTTAAAGGAGTGGATAAGTTTTTTTTTATCGGAGAAACGCACGCAAATGAAAAGTTGTCGACATTTTGTACAGCAGCCACTGAGGTATCGTTGATTGTCATATTTGTGAAGGGGGTGGTTGCAAGCTCCGCTGAACCGTACCAATCCATAGCAAGAACAGATGCGTGTCCACCGAGCCAGTTACAGCTATGAACGATTCAGAACCTCAAAGAACAGATAAACTGGCATCAATAAGTACTTGATATCTGCATCTCCAGCCTGAAATAATCGTGAAATCAAATAAAGCATATATCTGGAAACAATGGTTTCATACCCAAATCAACAACTTCAGCTTGGAGTTGGCTAGTGCACCGAGTTGTGGTAGCCACGTCCTTGCATCCTGTGTAGTAATGGTTGAGTGAGCATATCTTAGGTTGGAGGGGCTCTAACTCACATCTCCTGTCTTCGTGAACAGTTCATAAGGCGCATCTGGACACTCTGAATATTTAACTTCGGCGCCAATCGCACTTTGAATGGATGCTTGTTGAAGATAATCCACATAGTACTCGGGAGGGAACAATGCTGAGGAATTCTGTCGCAAGTCATCTGAATCTCGCTGCAATAAGTCAGCTGCCGAGTACACTCGAATCAATGCCTGCGAGAATACTAACGTTTCCTACTGCAGGTACAAACACATTGTCAATCTGCGGATACTGTGAACATAGTTTTGACCGGATGCAAGAAAAAAGCCCACACAGTAATTGTCGGCGGTACCGCAGATCTTATTCGAAGCGGAAGAGTTCCCGGCATCATAACATGCCTGCTCTTGTACTTGACAGCCATCAGGACCATAGAAAGCTTCGTTCAACTTGGCAATGACTTCGTCGCTTTGCAATTGACCATATCCAGGAGCGTCGGTAGCAAAATCTACATAGGCCTTGTTTTGAAGAAGAGGATCATACCAACCACTGAAAACTATGAGTATACTACGTATAATAGTACTATCAGATATAGCGTACTTGTTGATCATGAGTGCGCTGACAATTATTTCCTCGCCCTGAATTGCTCCGCTTTGAATGAGTGAGTTCTGTTGATCAAAGTAGGTCACAAAGCTAGGCCCGTAATGTCCTCCATAGCTTTCTGTAGCGAAAATAAATCTGTTAGAAATTGGTTCAGTCAACAGGAAATGCAAATTAGTATGCATGACTCTGGACGCACTCTCTTGATTCAAATTTGGCGAACTGGGCTGTCTCGAATAACATCTGGAAAGCCGTCCACACGAAGGGCGCTGCAGATTCAGTGCTATTCACTGTGTCCGTGCCGTACGAAAAACCAGTGCCTATAGGCTGATCGATGTAAATCACTGTACTGGAAAGTTTACTTTTATAGCTATTTGAGAAAGCAGAATCGGAAACGCACTGTTACTGAGGTTATTCCAACTGTAAGGGTTGAAGCTTGTAGTAAGGTCGGCATTGACATGACATGGTCCGTTCTCTAGTTCCGACTGAAGTTGAGTCAATGTATTTGACAATCACTTGCGATAACTCACCTTGGAAGAGCCCTATCATAGATGAACAACCGGGACCACCATTCAACCTGTGGCAACGCGTTTCGTGACTCCTCAAATAATACAAAGGAAACTCTCACCATAGCGTAAATGGAGCGGTCTCTGGTGAGTTGCGGGCCTCAAAAAACCAGAACCACTATCAAGATACCGTCAGCCGGCCTCCTCCAAACCGAGAAGACATCACTACTGAACCATATTCATGTTTTGCCCAACGTTGATGTACCCAGACATTTGCTGCACGCCAGGAGTTGTCTCGCATATCCCAGAGTTGTTCACGAAACGGATATCCACGCCCGGAAGGTTAGCGGAGGTCTGAGTAAAACGAGCAGACTCCAAGGGTATCGCATTTGAGCTGCGGACATGGAGGCTGATTATGGAGGCTAGAAGAGTCACAAGGAAAATAAAGGTCATTTCAGAAAGGGAGTTCTCAGTTTCAACAAGTACTTACCGTCAACGTTACTTATACTGAGTATTAGTGTTATCGCCATTCACCTCATTTCGAAGACAGGACCGTGACCGCATGGCTATGATAAGAGAGAAGCACTTGTCCTTATGGCTTATGGAAGATGATTTTCTTGTGTTCTCAAAATCAATGTAGAGTGACCACGGCAGCCTTACGGGTGCAGTGATCATCATTCTGGATTCTGAATTGTCCCAGATTGTGCGCGCACCCAGAGGAAACGTAAACTGTAGGGAGTGACGGATGATCAGCCGCTCAGGCCGCAGATGACCGCCCGATGACGGAAGAAAGGAAGTCGAAAGCGGCTAGAAACGCCGAATCGGGGGGCATATGTAAAGGGCAGCTAAACTCAAGTTTCCTTCTAGTCCACTCCCTACAGTAGTATACTATGTATTCAATCCAGGTCTTATTGGACTTGTCATGAGGCCTGAGCTTAAGAGCCCTATCAAGCAAACCGATACTTATATTTTGCAGACGTGCTATATGTACATTACAATTTTCTGTTAAACCCAAGTTCTCGTCACTTCGCAGTGAATACCGGGAATTCACCGATTCGCAATTTGGTTGCCTGGAAAGAATGAAGTGAGCCAAAAATTATTGAACAGAAAGTACAAACTCACTCCGTATGGGGTAAGCGTGATTGTCTTCTGCGCTCCAGTGCAAGCAGGGTTGGTCGGTGGGGAGGAGGCAAAAGTGGAGCCAGCTACAGGCCAATTGATTGGACAAGCAGTGACCGTCATAGACAATGGCGGAAGTCCTGAATCAAAGACTGGTGAAGGAAGCGTTCCAGATGCAGGAGGTTTATTGACGAATTGTAGTGTCGAGGGGTCAATGGCATATTCCCATGCCGTAGTAGCATCAAATTCCAGATCTTTGGCAAGAGGTTGCTCTGCATTCTCGGTTAAAACCTTGGAGGTCCGTGAGACTGCGAGAAACGTGAATAAACTAAAACCAGGCTTAAAATTACGTGGTCATACTGTCAAAGGCGTAGTGAAGAGGTCCTCTATGAACAGCAATAGATCCATGAGGGCGACTTTCTGTATAAGGAAGTTATTTACTGAAGTGGAAAATTCGTGGTAAGAAAAAAACACACCCGTTGTGATTTCAGCTGGAAGATTCAATGTAAATGTTGTTGTTCCTGCTTTGACTGGTACTGCTTGGAGGCCATTGTTGGGCGATACTGCTGTCGGTTTGCCACCATTGATTGATATTGTCCCATTGACAACCCAGCTAGGAATACGGACGTAGTAGGTGAATGCTTTGGCGGCGGTGATGGTCGTATTCAACGAGTCGCTAAATGGGTAGATAGTGTTTACCGTTACAGTGACAGGGTTCTCTGCCGTTGATTCAGATGAGCTTAAATGACATTCATAGACTGAGGTCAAACCTGTAGCAAGAGTTGTCTCGGTCTGGAAAGGTCCAAGATACACCTGAGCTAGAGAACTTTGATCTGCTGTGGTCACAAATGCATTGGTTATGAACTTTGGCCACCCTTGTGGATGGTTCACAGTGCAGCATCTGCATCGATTGTGAGTGGAATTTCGACACTTTTCTCTTTCGTCGTTGCTCACGGATAGTTAGGTTCCAATCCAAATACGTTAGAATATGGCCTATTAACAAAGTTAATCTTTCGATATACACGTTTTGAAGCATTAAGCACGTACCCATCATTAGCGAAGGGATTCCTAATAGGGTCGTAAGCACCATTGGAAGTAAGAGAGCCAATACCAATCAATCTCTTACGGTGACATGTTCTTGGCGGCAATTTGATTCTGTTGTTGTAGATACTGTCTGGACCAGAAGTCTAGACTTGGTGTAAGACAGAAACAGAAGAAAAAACCACCACCTTACCTCCAGTCAATTCAGCTGGAAGAGCATTATAAGCAATTCGCTCGACCTGCTCAATGAGATCAGTTTTCTGAGCCGATTGGAAATATATGTTGCTTACCCGGTCTACATATTTTGGATCTCCAATCACTTGATACAGATATGACCCTCTGAAAGGTTTCGTTTGAGTTCGGGACACAATTTGCAGAAAAGAGTCATTCGACTGACGAGAACATTGTTTCCTAGTAAGAGTATATGTTCCAACTTCTTTCGGGTAATAAATTACAGCGGTACTCACCACGACTAGGCACAACTCAGTCCTATCCCAATGATGTCAGTCCATGTTAAAGGAGCATTCTATTTAGCCATACCCTCTCACGGCTTCCAATCCCGCCAGATACTCGTCCGCAGCATAAATTCCAGACGGTCGCCCATGGTATTGGAATAGCAAATCCCAACCCTCACTTGCTCTGTCAAGATCTTGAAATCGTATGAATGAACAGAACGCAGCTTTCGGAACTATATGCAAACCTGATTGATTATGCGTGAATCGATAAGTGGCAGGTAAGGCTTTTAATCCTTCAGCCATGTTCACTCCATGCCACTAAACATTGAAATTTACTTCAGCAGAAGGGTCAACTATATCGAGAGTCGGCTCACAGATAAAACGTATCCCAGAGGATTTTCAAGATCGTCCGCTATATATTTGTTTCAGCAAGTTGGGCAATCTGATCAATATAACCGCACTTACTAGCTATGGTCGGGAAGTACTACTATGCAATTAGTAAAGCGCAGCGCGACTTGTAATTGATACTGACTTGGGCCTCAAACACCTGCTCCCATGGAACGCCTGTATACTTGAGCTGTTCCATCGTATCGATCAAAAGAGCCTCGTTGCCATTCGGATGGAAGTCATACAACCTATAAGGGATGAATCATCGGACATTTCCAAAGCAGGTGTACTACTTGAAACTCACCATTGCAAGGTAATGACGAAATCCTCCCAACGTGTTTGAGTCCAAGGCTCTATTCCTTCTGCGTTGTCATGAAGCATTTGATTGGCCAGAGTGACGAACTTGTATAGCGCGTCGACGACACTATCGGTGAGATCCGGATTGTATTCTACCATCTGAATCGCACCGAACATGAAAGGGTACCTACATAGCATCTCTGTTGAGCTTCGACTAATGAGGGGTTAAAAAATCACGGTTATACCTTCCCCATAAATATCTCGGTTTCGTTGTGTTGACCTCCGGACCCATCCATCCAGTGGAATCTTGATGATCCAAGACGTAGTCTAGAAACTCCTGTGTTCTTTGGATGATGCCCGAGTTGTTTACCAAAATGCCATTCGGGACCATAGCATTGAACCTATCGACCGAGAGGGATAATTTATGAGAACAAAGTAAACTCAGGCTCAAAAATTCTAACCAATAGCTTCCAGCTACACAAGATCAAGCAGTGAGACATAATAACGAGGAGAGTCGAAATCCAATAACCTTCTTCCAGACTAGAGTAGTACGAAGGCCCACCCATCCAATCGGTTTCGGAAACACTAGGCCAACATGAATAAGTTATGACTTCGCACAAAGTATTGTAAACGTACTAATCATAAAATTCGTGTTCGTGGCCTGCGAGACCATTGGTTTGAACCATGAGCTTGGGAGAAAGCATACTTAGTAGCTACCCGAGAAACGCAAATTTCTGGGCTACCTGGTCGTACAACCATCCTGTTGGTCTGATATTTCCTAAGGGAAGAGATAGGTATTGTTTGGGTGCAACTTTAAGCTGCTTTGAGTGTCATGAATACTAAACCTTGTTGTGTGAAACTCACGGCCAGTTTGACCAAGAGACCCAGAAAAGAGGCTGCTAATGGTGAGCAGAAAAGCAAAGCTTCTAGCCATAGTGCTACAGCCCGAGACTGGTCTGGCGAACCTGTCTTAAATATGTTGAGAATTGCTATCGGCCCGTGAGCATTCAAGGAACGTCGAGCACACAATTGCGCTCCAAAGATACAAGCTCACCTGATGAGCATGAGATTGAATGGACCATCGATTTGAGAATACAAGGTCTGAAGATGCCATATGTAGACGGATTGCAGCTAAGGTAGCAGCTGTAAAACATGATACGAGAAGATATAAACCTCCGGTATTTCCACGCCAGAATTGATTCTTTGTTTCGAGTTTTCTAGATCTTCACACCCATGAATTCATGAGTAGAGTACGGAGTTTGATGAACAACATGCTTCACTCTTCACCAACTCTCAAAGGATTGTTTATCAGAGTTAAGTAAGTATCTCTTATCGGAGGACACAGGAAGCATTTCCCATCTCACCTGATATCTAAGCAGGGCGGGCTCACCTACAGCCTCACTGAAGAAATGGGCCAAATCACCATGTGAGACGAAGAATTGTAAGAGAGGTAGAGATAACTCTTCAGCGTATGCGCCATAGCCGTGACCAGGAATGGCCCGAAGTTCTTGCATTGATGAGTTCTTTTGGTGACCACGAGTCATTTCAGCAAACAAATCAAGCCCATTGATAACCTGGATGGATTGTACCTATCTGAGTTCAAACGTCATCCAGGGAATTTGAAGACCAATGAGCCAGCCTTGAACTTATTGGACGACCGCCTGAAAAAGCTACCCATTATTTACGGAGACTTGTGGGTAGATTGAGCCCAGGACAGAAGTCGAGTTTGTACTGAATCGCTTCTTGCCGGTTGATTGAACAAAGAAGCAGAGGCTACAAGATCTGGGAAAGGTGCCTGTAGGACACTGTGTGTCGGCTCCGAGGACGCACTGGTGTTCCCACTGCTGTTATATTACATAGGCTAGTGCCCATGCATCGAGAAGTTGGATTTCAAGCAAATCAGGGCAAATGAACAAAAACTCCTGATATCTCGGCACAGTGCAGATACGATGATACGAGACCGATATACGTCCATAAAGAGTCCCGACTCGGGTCGTATCATATTGATACACTGACATCTCTGCTCCGTCGAACTTGATGATAGCGAGCGGATACTGTAGGACCATAGTAATTGGAGTGTTATAGAAGTCACGGTCACGCGCTACTATTTCCGGAGCCGAGAGAACCTTCAGAATCTATCCTTCAACCTCAACTTCCGACTTGAAGATAACGAGAGACCGCTTTTTCTCTTCATGTGGGCTCGGCTTTCGTCAGATGGCTGAATGAATCACAAGGTCCCGACCGGCTCAGGCCCAGCCTCATCTCATGACTGTACAAGAAGGCTATTCCGGATCCGCTATTGAATCTTGAATTGGTCTCTCACCGTATAGAATGTTTGCCAGTATGGATGTGCTGCACAATTTTCAAGTATGCTGAAAGATGATTGCAAGAAATGACTGGCAAGTATTCTGTAATCCCAGCAGGCAAAAATACACTCGAAATCTAGCCGGGTCAAAGTTGGACATGTCTACGTTTTGCCTCACGATGGATAAATGCCTCCATAATTCACAACAACTCAAACTAAATTGAAATTCTTGTCAAATGCCTCTGGTAAGTGTCCCGGTATGTCAAGCATGATATATGCGTGGCTTACTTGACGAGCTATGGTGTCAAACGCCTTCATCATGAGATTGCTGAACTCTTAGATAGGTCTCTGTCCGTCACTTACTGTAGGTTGAAAGTATTGTCAGCATTGTGATTGCGAAAATGAACTTGAGAGTGAACATACACATGTGCGAATGTACTGTATCTTTAATTTTGAATTGCAGAGTTGAACTCTTGCAACTGAAGGTCGATCAAAGTTGCTTCCGGGCACAGCCACCGCAGCTTTATCCAGACACGTTTCCAGTCTCTGTTCTTTCATCTCTAGTAATTCTTTTCGGCGCGGCGCTGGCCATTGTATTCACGGCTGGCCCACTATCTGAACATCATGCCCAGCGCTACGCTCCCTACGCATTCGGCCGTGTACGAAAAGCTGCACCATAAACCTCAGGGATCATGGACTAAACAAGTATTTATACCGCTGCCAGGCGTTCCAAATCGCCATCTACGTGTTCTAACTCCAAACTTACCGCCGTGGCGTCAATTTCAGAGCAAACTTCCAAAGCCAATGGGTAGAAAGCGGACACTAATTCTCATTTGCTTTGCATGTTTGGCAATGGTCATGACAGTGATGTTGTTCTCGAGAAATGTTGGCGCTCCGGAATGGCCAGAATCATGGCCTCCCGGTGACCTATCTACGCTAGTATTCAGGCGGGAGGATTTGCAGCGGATATGGAAATGGGAGATTGCAAGTGGTCATTATCCTTCCCGACACAGCAGTCTGTCTTCTCCGTTCTTTTTCTGATATACTTTCATTAATAATATGCATGGACAGTTCCAAAGATGATCGGCCTCACTACACCTCCTCCAAACCCAGCATTACCCGCCGCCAAACAACGAAATCTTCCTCCTTCACGCTATAGGCCACCACCTTCCGTGGCAACGCCCAACACTGACACTGATACCTTGGGCGTAGGTTCTAAACGAGTTTATCTCGACATCCAAAGTGTTCCGCCTAATGTCGCTTACCCACCACGTCCTGTACATGGCAGTGTTGCTGACATGGACGTAATAATGAAGCATTGCGACTTCTCAGAGAACAAGGTATGATGGTCCCAAGCAACACTGTTATTGGTCGCTGCTGAAGAAATTTATGTCTGTAGTATGTAAGAGACTGTTTAGAAGTTTTACGACTAGGCGGTGGACTCGACAATGGTCAACGCACACGGAGGGGGAAGATGGATGATTGGAAGTACATCTACATGGAGCAGTCCAACGCGACTGTAGAAATTCCGTCTGAATCGTCAGAAGACGAAGAAACTTATCCTTATCCTGTTCGGCGTCCCCTTGCCCCTGGCGAAGGCGACGCCACAGAAGATCCTGATGCGGGCCTCTCCAAAAAACGCGGTGCCGAATGGGAACCTCAACTGGTTCTCCCTTCTCCTCTCAAACACACACCTAATGCAGCTCTTCCTTCCCCATGTGATCCGGAGAACCCTCGTATTTTTCATATGTTCTGGACTGGACCCTTTACCGATAAACCATATCTTGCCCTTCTGTCGTTTCTTTACACACAGAACACCGGTATCCATTTAGAAGAATGGCCAAAGAACTCACCTGTTTGCCGTCCTGAATTTTGGCTTTGGATCAATCCTGGTCCCGCGGCTGCAATTCCCAATCCAAACGCTTTAACTGACATGTTTGAGCAATTGAAGCTCAGCCCTTGGGCATCACCTTTCCTTCATCCCCGGTTCAAAGACGTAATCAAGTTTAAGCTCTGGAACACAACAGAACAGCTAGACGGAATTCCAGAGATTAAGAACGAATGGAGGATACTGCAAGATTCACTATTTAACTCTGGTGGTTATGTTATCAGTGTAAAACACGAGGAAGAGAGTAGCTCAAACGAGACGTCCACGAAAAAGCCAGATGAGGACGACATTATTAATCGTACCGGCTCCACGTCAGCTTCAGCATACGACCGAATGTCGGTAATTCTATCTGACATGGCCCGCTTTGTGCTTTGTCACCGCTTTGGGGGCATCTATCTCGACGCGGACACTATCCTTCTGCGGGACTGGGAAGAGCTATGGGGGTGGAAGGGGGCTTTCGCTTACCGGTGGTCGAGACTGGAAAAGTATAACACTGCAGTGCTGCGGATGAACAAGGGCTCTGCATTAGGCTCCTTCTTGTTCAGGACTGCATTAAAGAATGGCCTTGATTTTCACCCTATGACAGTCTCACGATATACTGCCGACGCGCATCTCGAAGGATTGCTCTTAAGGCTACCGGACGCCCTATTTGATTCGGCGTGGTTGAACACTGAATATTATCAGCGAGATAGACCTCCGCAACCTTATTTTGTTGAGTGCGTGTCACAATTTCATGCTGAAGCTCGTTAGACCCGTAACCGCTTACTCGTCAATGTCAGGTTTGCTGACTTCTTCGACACACCGCAGCAAAGTAGCGCCGCACCGCAATCTTTGGGTTTCAATGGATTCTTCAAAGGAGCATATTCATATCATTTTCACAACTTTTGGTACGGCTCTTCTCAAATTAGGAGATATGCGACTGATGATTCTCTTCGCAGGTGGAAACCGTTCGATCCAACGAGAAACTGGCCGGATCTAGGTGCAAGATTTGGTGTCGGAGAGCGGATGGCACGATCAGCTCTACAAGGCAAGAACGTCTCTTTTGGTGCTGCTGCTGCTGAGGACCGCAAAAACATCGACGAAGCAGAAGAGACTGTTGAATCAGACAAGCGCGATTTGGATTGGTCTGCTGTTCTTAAAAGGACGTTCGAGTCGTATATCAGATCAGAGCGTCCAAACCTCTATGGTGAATGGCTGCAATGGTGAAAAGGCGATCCGAATGAGGTACTTTGACCATCCCAAACTCTGGGCTTTGTTTGACCGAACTATGTAAATGGGTGTGGGTGCTAGGGTAAATCATATTATAACGTATGTTACGGTGTATCGAGCACTTCTAAGTAATCTGGATGAGGTCAAAACGAGGAGTGCATATGTGATTCGACATTGGTCATTCTATCTGTCCATCATGTTCAAGTTCTGATGTCAAAGCGGTTCAAAGCGGTCCATAGCAGGCGATTCGATGTCGCATCTTTGCCTTCTGTATACAACCTCTTTGAGGACGGGCACCGAACTTGAGGAAAATTGTCAAAGAGCATCTCTACTTTTTGTTTCATTGAAGTTGACTCACTCTCGAAAACGTCATCTCATTGCAAACGCGCTACTTCCGACTTTTGGGCATTTTTTCGTATTAACGTCTATATCACGGCAAAGTTCAGCCATTTCGGCGCTAAACAGGCTTGACACAGATGTTATAAGTGGCAGTGGCAGCTAGTTAGACCGATCCTTGTGAGGTCGATGCCCAAACTCGTAATTAGCCTGTTTCCCTCGATATAGTGAAGACCGAGAATCTGAAATTCCAGGCTCTTTTTTAACCCGAGGGGTGGACTTTTTGAGTTCCCTTTTCTGCAAATCCCTTTGTGACACGCTGTCTTTGAACCTGAACTTTTCTTTGACCTGGGGAATGGCGCCCACGACAGGACGATTTGAAAACATTTTCTCCTTGGTGGAAGCGGTGACAGAAGGTGCACGAGAACGGCGGTTGTCAAGCATGTCCTTGGATGACGCAGATTGGGATTTGGTCGAGTGCCGTCCAACGCTGTCGTGATCATAGCTTTCCAGGTTCTTCTTTGATAATTTTCTACTCCCGTTCTGGTGTTTCCTGGATGATGTCGAGCCCAAACGCTATCGTGAAGAACTCGATGGTTCATGAATGATGAGGCGTGAGTTTTAACATGAGACATACTGCAAGTAACTGAGTAAGTCCTTCCGCAACGCTGCTGTTTCCCTCTTCGGGATATTGAGGTAATTCTGATCGAATATCAGCTTGAGGAACCCACGGTTTTGAATCTATCTGAAAGGCATTTGGTGGTGATGATGAGACGATCCCAGAACTTCTAGAACTCGTTCTGGACGACCATTCATCGAAAGATAGGGAGGATCGAGCAGCAAGATCATTCATTTCAGCATCGAGAAGTATACGCTGGTGAAGATCCGACTTAGTAGTTATTTTTTTGCAGTCGTCTGTTGAAACTCACATTTCTGCGCTCATAAGAAGTCATGTCTTCGGTCGGGCGGGTCGACATTGATTTGCTAGGTGCAGAGAAACGCTCAGTCATGTTTCTAGATGAGTTGTAGCCTTGAGCCTATCCAGCTGGAGTTAGCATATAGCTGGAGATATCGATTAGGTAGTTGACAAACAAAAGATTTCTGTGCCCAGCTATTCTCGAGTTCGACAGCTTTCTTGTGTATGCTCCGTAAGGCCTGAAGGACGACCGGGATAAGCTCGCTGAAAGGCATCCGATAGATCTCAAGGCTTGGAAAGACTGTGTATGTCCAGCCTGAGAGTTAGAAGCGTCAGATCAAATCGAGCCCAATGTCATTTGACAACGCGCCTCGACAAATGAGATCCTGGCGCGGCAATACTTTGTCCAAAACGAGTTTTCCATCCTCCACTTCCGCAGCCCGTATTACAGCTAGGTACAAGGCATTTTTAACCTTGTTGATGATCCTTAAGCGAACAACTTTCTTCTTGCTCGTAGCTTTTTTACCAGCTACCGTGACCAAAGAGATAGACAGACGTCCGCGTTTCTGAAACTTTGGCAAATGAACCGGTGCGAGTGTTGCGCCATCGAGTCGGCGTGTTGCAGGATCGCTGAGAGAGCGTGAAATTCGCTCAGCCCATGATTCGATGGGAACTTCGAATGGTGGTTGACATGGAAAAGACTCCGGTTGAAGTAGGCCAAAAGGTGTTGCAGTAACATTGAGTACGCTACTGTAGAAACGAGGAAGATATTTTCTTGGTAGATTAACAGCTGGATGGCCTGGGTCTAAAACAGTTTCTGCGTCTTGGAGAGGTTGAATGGCGGAGGAAGATGCTGGGCACTGTTTCCGAAACTGTTTCCCAATATTAGAATGGAAGATTGAATAATAATCATGTAGCCTACTAGAAGCGAGGAAAGATTGGGAGCCTTTGTGAGTCGACTAAGCTCTTTACATTTCTGCATGTAAGTTATGATGGGCGTCCAAAAACAATGTCGAATAATGGGGCATTCGTTACTTAGGCGCCTGCCAAATTCATTCAAACATTGTTCTCTCATCTCGCCGTATCAAGTCTTGATACACCCCGAGAGTAAGGTCAGAGGAGTTCGCAAACCTGCAAGGCCGATATTGTCCTCAATTGCGTCCATTATTCTTTGCAACGTGACAGGAATCCTTTTTTCTTCCTGCAACCTCACATATCCAAATCCAACTTCCAAACCTCTTCTATAGAGGATCATGTTCGAAGAGGAAGAACTTTCCGAACTCTCTGAAGTAGATGAGCTTTTAAATGATGCTCAAGGCTCAACGTCACGCAACCGCAGAGGTGCTAGCGGTGGATATAACTTACAAAAAGCACTCAAACCTCCTCGGGCCACGACATATACTGCTCAGGCTCTATATGGTGTGTTACTGTGCTTCTTTGTTTCTATATTGATGCTGATTAGAGACGAAAAGATCAGATTAGTACATCCGATATTGATCTCGAACCAGAATACCAGCGAGGTACTCCTAGTCTTTCTGCTCGCCACAACATCTCGCCTGACCCTACATATCATCAGATGTTGTCTGGACAAAAGAGAAGCAAACCAACCTCATTGACTCTATCCTCAGGAACTTCTATATCCCACCTATAATTTTCGGTTGGTAACCATCTTCTTCCTGCGAAAATGTGCTTAACACGTCAAATCCAGCGGTGGAAGCTTTCGAGGATGGTTGGGAAACGAAAACTTGTATTGACGGAAAACAGAGGCTGACCAGTATCCAACGGCGCGTATACATGAGCTCCATTGAAAGTTTCACAGGCTGAAATATGTTTTTCACCGTTGTCTAGTTTCATGGATGGAATGGTGAGCTTGCTTTTTTAACTCATGTCGTGACAATGCTGAATGTCTCGTAGATTCCACGTCTGTTTCTTTTTCCATTTGAACTTTGATTGTGTAACTCACCCTTACCTGGCACACTTTCAGACAGAGACCCGTAAGAACGATCCCTTTAACACCCGGATTCTGCTAATCTTGATTTGATACTTCAGGCATACTGGCGAAAAATTGTGGTACAAAGACGACACTTCTGAAACTTCTAAGCATGGATCCAAGCGCAGGATTCTCCCCGACAAGTATCGACAAATGTTTGCAAACAAGCAAGTTGTGTGTGTCGAGTATTCGGGCCTGACTGACGCCGATGAAAGAGATATATTCCAGGTCTGTACTTAGCCGTCTGTCGTCCATCGGCTCTGACTTTCACGAAATGTAGCGCGTCCAATTAGGAATGGCTCTGACGTCTGCTGAAAAACTGCACGTCATCAACACTCCTCGCGCGCGATTCATTCGCAGTCTCCTCGAAGAATTTGTCTCTGATACAACTTTGGGCTCTCCTAGCATCCCTTGGGATAAAAGCCGTGGCTCGGATTTCCGGTGTATCGCACAAGCTGTCTATCTGATGGACAAGTGGCCAACTTCAAAGAGTGAGGCGGCCCTAAAGCATGCAGGTAGTTTGCCGCTAGTCGACAAGTGGTTATCAAGTACGGGTGTGGATAAAAAAGGTGGCAAATTGGCCGCCGGCGACGATGATGAATATGGTGCCATTCCGGAACCGTTCGCAAAGAAGGTCAAGGAGACGTTTTCGCTGATGGTAAAGATGGCCAAGAGTAAGGACCTTGCGACTCCTTTCACATTGTATCCGAAAGTGCGTATTTTCATTATGTATAGAGCTTGTTACTGAAACTTTTAATGTAGGTTTCGCCTATCGAAATGATTTGTCTTTCTCTTCTCATTTACGTTCACGGTATCCTCCCGTCCCCCAATGATAGGCTCGATCTCGCTCAACTCAGAGACACTATCGAAGAAATGCGGCACGACGTTCGTGAACAGCATAAGGACATTCGTATGAATGATCGCGTAGGGAAAACAATGATAGAGTTCATCCAGTCTATCGGAGACGTGCCAAGAAAGGAAGAGTCCGCAGCCCCGAGTCCGAGTGCCAAAGCTAAAGGAAAACGCCGACGCGTTTCGGACGCGAACGTCGAAGAAGAGGACAATGACTATGAACCTCGAAAGAGATCTTCGCAGTCAAAAAAGCCAAAGCCGCAGACTGCTGTCCGCTCGAAACCAGCTGCTACTGGAACTCCACGTACAGACCACCTGGCGAAAGCAAGAGCCGCAAAGGCTGCTTCTAAATTAACTCCCAGTTCATCGCGCGTGTCGCCGCCGAATCCCCAACGACTTCCGTCCCCCAGCACCAACTCTGATGCTGTGGTTAAGTCGGAGCCTGAAACGAGCGAATCGCAAACACCCTTGTCCCAGAATCCGTTGTCCCAGATGTCCATGCCCATGTCCCAAATGCCGCCCCAGATGCTCATGCCAATGAGTATGAATGGCCTGAATCTTACACCGGAAATGATGCTATATCCAGCTCAGTATCATGCGATGATGCAAGCAATGATGACGTCTCAAGGAATGCCTGGAATGCAGGGAGTGGGCACTAATCAGTAGTCTGGAGTTGATGTTGTGCTTCAGAATGCGACCTCTTATCTTTGTACACTACTTCATTAAATCAGGAAATTAGTCGCAATTTCTAAAAACTTGATACTACATCTTGTTTAAGTAGTGTGTTTATTATCATTTTTGCTGTAGTCGTTCGGGCTTTTGTCACCATTCATGGTGCACAAAAGGTGCTTTACTCGAAGAACCTATGATTGTGACTGCCGGGCTCATCAAGCATGTGAGGTCCGAAGAACGGTTTATAAATATTAGGCAGGAAAATCATAGATCCTTGCGAATTATACATGACCCTTTGGACTGATACGGCTGTCCTGAGTGTAGGACAAAAAAGGTTCCACAACATCGCCGAAACCATACACGCCTGCATAGGAACGGGCAGACCCCATTCCGAAGGTACACTAGTCCAAATTTGCAATGAGGCCAAAATATTCTAAGGCCTTTTGACGAGTCGCCTCCGCTCGTCGTCAATGTTTCGCAGTGGAGACCTCGGGAACGGAGGCACATAACTTGAATGTTCTCAGAGTGACCTTGCGAGCCGAACGAAAAATACGAAAAAAAATGTCCCTGTTTCTCGAGACGAAAAAGAAAAACAATAAAAAACGGGCGATTACGCCCTTGGGTTACATACCAAAGCATGAACCAGCTGAGGAATATATTCTTACCATCGCGGCGTTTCGAAAGACGACAAAAATGGGTTGATAGCCTCGTGTCGGATCTTCCATCGAGTCAAGAACGGGAGGCTATCCGAATATAGTTCTGGCGGGATAGACGCATCAAGAGGTAATGGTGTGAAGTGCAGCGAAGAAAGGACAATAAGGAGCTGTTCAAAACCTGTACGAGCGCTGTTGAATACCGGGGGTTGATTCTACTACTCCGGTTGCTGTAAGCAAAAGTTGGAATTACCAGAAAAAACCGGGTGTCCACTAGACATAACGCCATACATACGTATACGGAATCGGGTCTAATTGCCAAACCCGAGGGGTCTCATGAACGAATATGGGATCCTCAAGAATACTCCTTAAATATTCGGGAGGTATGAACCATACGGGCGTGGAGAAAAGGCTGTGAATGGCTTCGAAACTAGGCAATGCCTTGAAAAACGAATCAGAAATGATCGAGCTATGACTCTTGAGGTGAGGATATGACGGGTACACAAGGTCTAGAAAAAGAAAGAAAAGAATGCCGCATAGTAAGCTGTTTCGTGATACACGGGGCCTCGTTTCGGATGTAGAGTGGAAGGAATTGGGCCCAGGCAGGAAGAGAAAGGTCTTTGGCTCATAAGAGACAACCCTGTGATGAACATGAGTTATGCGAAGTGGTATAGAAGGCTATAGAACGAGTAAAAAGAAATGCAGCACCTGCCAGTGTTACCCGACGGACTTTAGTCTGCTCAAGTGTATGCGAAGCTTCCCATGTTTCAAGCTCCTCATGCTGATCCCTGCAGGTATTCCTAGCTCAAAGACAACTTGATTGCCATCGATAACATCGACACAAACGCACCAGAACCGCACGAAGGATTTGTAGGTCCAAGCTGGTCCCAAACAATGAGGTGAGACGTCAAACTACAAAGGACGATAGCTACGAAACAAAGATCAAGCGATCATCCTCGAGGCGCTTAGCGAGAGTGAGCCCACAGAACCGTATAGAGTTGCAGGGATTGAAAAGAAAGAAAACACACACAATGAGCACATGTAGAACAATGGCGATTTGGCATCAGAATGATTGTTTGACGCTGACGCTGAGATGGAAGGATTGTAGATTGAATATGGATTGGATCTGTGAAGAGAATCGGAGGGTAAAAGAACATGCTAGATGGTTGAAGAACTGAAGGAACCAGGTGTGGAACTTGTCGAGTCATTTGGAAGCAATTATAAGTTTGGAATGAATAACGGGTTCCTGTTATCGTTGAGTCAGACCACGTAGAAAAGCCCAAGTAGGATGAAGAGATTGTTGTCATTTTACACATTGACGGAGCAAAGTTGCCATGAAGAGTACAAGCACAAGTATTTTATTGATACGGGCTTTGGCCCAAATTTGGACGACGTGGATATTAGCCGACTTCTTTTCTCGTTTTCTCACGTCCATCAGCATCGCTAAACGCTCATTGACTTTGCTGCATAAGTATTATGACAGCCCCATAAGTATCTTCATGGCGCAAAAGAGTAAAAAAAAAAGAGAAAAAAAACCAAAGAGTATCTTTAGCGGGCGGGATCTAAAGAAAAATACAAGTGCCAGTGTTGGTTCAAGCCTACCGAGAAAAGTATAACGCCATTGCTAAGGAAAGTGGTCATTTGGATGATGGTAGGTGCAAAGTAAATGAGAACTTACAAGGAAGACCAAAGAAAGATTTTCAGGTGAGTGAGCGTGGCGCGTGTGTGCAAAATTTTGATAGTTGACCTTTTTCTCGTTTAGGTTGTTTCTTTGATACATACTAAAATGGGAATGTACAGTTGTTAGGATCTTGATTATACTCTCTGAGCTTGACGCTGAACAGAAACTGTATATAAATCGCGTCTGCAATGGTTTCTATCCTTAACTCTCCCGCAGCCCATTTGCTTGCTTTCGCTCTCAATCTCAATTTCGTTCATCTCAACCTACCTTCTATTAAAATGCTTCACCCGATGCCCACGCAGTCTATTCCTTTCGGCAGATCCGCACACGCAAAACGTGACTCGCAGGTTTCCCCCTCTTCATCCAGTGTTCAGTTGCCTCGAACTTTGGCACGTCCAGAGTTCATCGAAGTTTCTCCAACAGCCATTGCCGCTGCTGCTCCGGAACTTGTCAATGTTCCCATTGGCTACATTCGCCGAAGACTTTGGTCAGAGGCACCTCAGTAAGCACGCGTTTATAACTTGTCTAACCTTCTATCTAATCACATACACGCAGGATGATGGCTGGTCTATCCTCTCTCGCTCCTTCTCATCTTCCGGGCAGTCTCCCGAGATCGCACTTACCCCCTTCGCTCTCAATTCCGTTGCGGGCACCCCTTTCACCTGTTACTCCAACTTACCCTACTCATGTTCTTGCCGTATCTTCTTCCAAGTCTTCGCATGATACCCAGGCCATCATGGTTCCTGTTCATTCCCTAGTCCTTGCTGCCCAATGTGCGCGTCTTCCGGAGCTTCGCACCCCTAATGCACCTGTTTCGCATACCCTTCATCTTCCTGTCATACCAATGTCTATTCCCTCGCCAGCCGCTTTCACTATCTTGCGCTCGTTCATGTACGACCATCGATTGGACCGAGTACTTGAGGCCCTCTTTCCTATTCCGCCCAGCTTCCTTGCGAATCTCTCGCACAGCGGCATTAGAGCAACCATGTCTTCAGGCCAAGCCCTCCACCAGTTGTCTCTCTACCTCTGCGAAACGTCGGGCCAGGACCTGCAGACGTTGACTACATATACTGCTCGTGTCAAAGGCCTGTGGCAGGACATGGTCGCTTTGGGCTTGTTCGATACTGAACTATGGGATACTCTCGATCTGGCTTGGGACATTGTCCTTGGCGCCATGAACCTCGCTGTCGTCATGCGACAGTAGTCGAAGACCCTACCAAAATCAATCTCATCAGATTATACCCAGACGACTGTGTCGTTGTGGACTCTATATCCCCCTATAGCTGTGCTTCGTCGTGCTCTGTCGTGTTGCTGTTGGCCGTTGTATCAAAAGTGTGGATTTTGTATCATTTAATTGCCTAGTTTCTTGCATCGTTTCCTTTCGTGGCATTTTAGAGTCTAGTCTAGCTATGTAGCACCCATGTAACCTCTCTCACGCATTCTGCTCCATGTTACTTTTCGTATTCCGGTACTTACCTATAACTTCTGCTAATTGGCAATCAATGGTGTTTTTTCAAATAATTTGATGGATCCAAGTTCTGTGGTCGACTGAGTCTAGAACTCGAATGCGGCGGCCCGGTGATATTCACCCGGCAATCGCTCTCAGTTTCTTTTCAAGCCCTTTGTCTTTTTCTTCCTCCCGCAATGGCGGACGTTTTGCAAAAGTACATCGAACTATCATCGACGACGCCACGATTCCAGGTGTCAGCTGTACTCCAGTCTATTATTGACGGTGAGTATATCTCTAGAATAGTGCATTATCCGTGTCAACTCCAATCAAAATAGCACCTTCCTTTACTTTCAATCAGTCCTCGCGCGCTGAACTCATCAGGCTTTTGTTAAAAGATCTCAAGTCTTCAGGTCCTAAATGTAAACTAACTCACAAGGGTGCGGACTGCTTCTCTCGCTCTAATCTTGAGCTCATGTGTTATCGCATTTTTAGATGCGGCGCAGGCACTGACAGCTGTAAAGATGCTTGGAAGGGATCTTTCTGGCTCTCAACCGTTATCTGAGGCTGTAAACTTATCGACATTGTTGAACCTCTCAGCTTTGTTCAAGGACGACCAAGAAGCATGTACAGAAGCGCTCAAGTGCATAGCGAACGCATTATTCCTTTTTCCAGATGCACGGGAGACAATGATCTCGAAAGAAGTCGGTGGTGGGGATATTTGCATGTCAATGCTTGATGTGAGCTACTTGTCATCTTTATCCATCTTGTATTCATTTTATATCTTCAGAAAGCAACGAATCCAGCACAGATATTCACACTTTCTCGGATATTCTTTCTTTTGACCGTTCAACGATCATCCTTTATCCTCAGATTGGTTGAAGAGAAACGACATGGGCGTACCTTCGCTGATATCATTGTAGCCAAGCTAGATCTTACTATGGTCAGCATCTTGGCGGGCGCGAAATTCGCAAAGGAGGCAATGTCAGATCTTCTCAAGCTCGCGTTCAACATTTTGCTGCATTACCCCAAGGTAACCATCATTCTCCTGCTTGTTGTCAAAGCGATGACTAATCCTTATTTTAGATGGTCGACGGCGAGCCCTCCAGTGAGGCTAACGAAGAGTGGAACGATCCTTGGAGTGCAAAGCTTGAAGTGTGCGTCAATCGTCAATCTGTTCATGATCTACTTACATGAACATCTTCCTTTACTTGCAGTCTCCTTCCGCCTCTTTTGCGAGCCTATCATACGCTTCCACCTACGTTTCCCATGCCACTAGCTGCTCCCCTAACGCATATAATTCATTCCCTTATCATTATCCCAGTCAATACATCTTTACGACCAATCTGGTTCAACCCGAACCCACCCGCAATGGGCCGTCCGTCTATCTCGAGTCAAACCTCCTCGAGCCGTAAATCATCTACAACCAGCAATTCCGCTTCCAACTCGCCTGTCTTGGGTAGTCCTACCCTTGAACCTTCTGAATCTCCTGAACCTAGGCGTTCGAATACTCCGACAAAGTCAAGCACTATAGATCGCGCATTATCTGTCATATCCGCTGGGCGCAAATCTCTTTCACGGTCACCCTCCCCCAGTCCTCCATCTTCCTCATATGATGTATTTCCTAGGAGTTCGAACACTCCGACAAAGTCAAGCACTATAGATCGCGCATTATCTGTCATATCCGCTGGGCGCAAATCTCTTTCACGGCCACCCTCCCCCAGTCCCCCATCTTCCTCATATGATGTATTTCAACGTACACACGACCTACTCGAGGTTGCATTCTCACATCACTTCCCTGACAACTCGGATCCAGACTCACAAGAAGTTAGAGATGCGTTCAAAAAGGAGATCGAGGCAGCCGGGGTACCCTCAGATACCTCATTAGACGACGTCTTGTCGCCGTTGGTTGTCTTGTGCACACGACTTTGTCTAGCGGATGAATCAAGTCGGCTTAGGATGAGGGAATGGACAGTTCCTCCTGAGCTTGACAGGACACATCCTTTGGACGAAAGGGCGGACTTTTTAGGGAGATGTATCAGATTACTGGGAAGCGTTTATCATCCAAGGCTGAAAGATGCAATAGGAGAAATGCTCTATGCAGCTTGTGATTCTGATGGTTAGTGCTCATATGCTCACAGTACACTTTTAGGACACTCATACTTCTTTAGCCACGTTACTTTCCAGTCTATTTGGTTACGGCCATGTTGCAGGATTTCTTTTCAATAAAGGCGTCATGTCCGCACCTACACCTCCTTCCCAACCCTCTCAATCGCACCCATCTTCTTCGTCTGCCCTAGATCCTTCGTCCAGCTCGAATATGGAGCAACGTGAAATCAATCCAATCACAGGAACGTACGCTCCCACCGGATCTACTGCCTCTGCTACTGCCGACATGACTGAAGAAGAGAAGGAACAGGAAATGGAGAAACTGTTTGTGCTGTTCGATAGATTGGAAAGGTCCGGGGCAATGCCGGCTAGTCAGAATCCTATGAGGAAGATCATCGAGAAGAGCATGTCGTCTTGATTTTGAATCTGGGCACCTGCTAGGAAGAATCTCCTCGTCGGAAATGCAGGGGAGGGGTTTTTTTTTCTTGCCATCATGGTGGTCGACGACCGCGATCTTCGGATGAACGAACATTCACGAATACCAAACGAAGACCGGATTTCCAAAAATCAGTCCTGGAAGTAAATATATGTGTTCTTTTTTTGTTCTGTTTATGGTCCTCATACTAATTTTTCTTCGATCCTCAATTCTGCTACTCCTTCTCTCCTTATCTCCTTGGTCCCTTATATATAATTTAACACACATGCACACACAGATCTGTGATCTTTTACTTCGTATCGTCGTCATCTCCCCGCTTTTCTGTACATGTTTGCCAATAGAGTACATACCAAAGTTCTAATTGTAAATAACAGCCAATATTATTCACTTGTCCTTTCCATATTTATCTCGGCAGTAAGGAACTTTAAAGTTTCTGAAGCATTCTAGTTATACACATCGTGTAGTAATGAGCGCAAGAGGAAACGTGATACGCCATTACAGTGAGCAGAAGATATTGATGAGATATATATATAAGGACAACAAGTGATGAATGACATGCAACAAGAATTACCAAAGAAAGAGAAATTCGAGAACATTACCTGAGAAAATGGGAGAAGATCCTACATAATAAAAGTGCACAAATGATTAAAAAGATAGAATGAATGACAGATGAGAAATTCAGTAATAATATAGTACAATGTCATGATGCAGGATCGACCTTTCCTGAAGGTTTAACATCCCATGGAGCAGGTATTCGAGCAACGTCAGCAAGGTTCTGGTCTGCGCGGGCATCTTTGAGTCGATCCCGATCGTTCATGGCCATTCTTGCGCGACATCTGAAAAGGCGGAGTTTGGTGCGTTTAATCCCTAGAATACCGCTCAGTACAGATGAACAAGACGTAGATACGAAGAGAAAACCTACAAGTCCCAATCGTCGTCTGGTCCTCTTCCATGAATGGATTACCGGTTTGCAGTAAGTCATCTTGCAAAGCGTATAGACACCAGAGTGACTCCTCATACAATTTCTCGCATTCGTCGGGAGTGGTGGCTTGATCGAGTAATTCCTTTCTTGCAGCCGTACGACTCTGACAAATTTGTGAGATATACACACACGAAAACTCAGCTATAGTCATACTAGAAGCAAGGCACGATCGTAAACCAATTGGTCTAACCAGCTCTTGGGACCATCGTACTGTGCAGGTAGCCACGTCTTTACCAACGCCGCGCGATCATTGCACTTGATGAAATGATCTTTAAACCATGAAAGAGCTAAACCAGAAATGAGCTCGAACCTCGAGCACGGGCAGCTTCCAGCTTAATAACATACCGTCATCAAAACCATCGCTGACCACAAAGTCACCGTCCGGATACCTCATGTTCATATGCTCTTGGTAATTGCGTAGCTTATCGATGCCCTTTTGTGAGAAGGACATGAGAAGCATGTATACGGCGACACATGTTACAGCATTATACTCTGCCTCCATGTCGGCATGTTTCCGTTTCCTCGCGCTCTTATCCGCCTCGCCTTCACGCTTGATGAACTTGGTCGGATCAGGCAAAGGTTCTGAAAACATTAAATGTTAGTGATGATAATGGAGAAAAGAATGGTCACGAACTCTGTGGGACTGCTTTGACATACTCGTACATCTCATCTGCCCAGTGTGTCAAAACCTCCGTTTTCTGAGCAAGTTCTTCCAACGCCCTAAGCAATTCATCTTCAAGGGGTTCGCGCTCTTCTACTGCCAGAGGAAGAATCTGTGGTCGCCTTGGGGAAGATGAGGATGGCGAACTAGGCGGTCTGGAATTTGATTGAGATGAAGACGTTTGACGGTGGTGTTGATTCTGTGTGGTACCAAAGAGCTTTTTCGAAGCTAAACTGAGGGCACGATTGAGAGCATGCGAAGCAGCGCGAGATGCTACGCTAGATGGAGAAGAGGACAGAGGGGGGACAGAACTAGTGCTAGGAGGAGGAGGGAAGGTGAGATTCTGAGCTTGATTATTAGCGGGTGAGGGATGAACTTCTATAGAAGGTGAAGGGGGGATGCGTGGCTCTTGTAAAGGTCGTCTTGGTACGGAATCGAGTTCTGTCATGAAAAGTAAGTTGAATCCTTACTGACACAATACCCGGAAATGTTTACCGTCCACTGCCCGATTAAATTCGACTGCGCGAGTATCACCCACGAGAACGTATTCTCGCCGTAGTAGCCCATCTTCATCAGTTTCTCCAGGTATGACTGAGCTTTCAATAGATAGTGGTCGCGACGAGGGCATTCGTGGACGAGCACTAAGATTTGAGCTGGCTGATGATTGTCTAGATTTAAGTTGAGGTTGTGAAGACCTATGAACTCATTGAGCAAGTTCTCTTGACGCTGTTGAAAAAAGTGTTCTCACCTCTCTTTCGGGATCAAGGGATCAGTCAGAGGTGGTGTGCTCCCCGGCTCGCCGACTGTCGACGTCCGCCGGAAATTGAACTTGCTCGGAGGAATCATGGCTTTCTCATCAAGTACCTCCGGGGGTATCACTTTGTGAGCTTCTGGTGTGACAGGTCTTCCGGACCAAGTAGCAGTTTGCTCCTCGCCTGGCCCATTTCTGATTTGTTCTAAACTTGTAGCCCCGCTCATCGTCGAACCCACTTGTGATGTATCCACATCTCCATCCTCTTTGGGCCTTGGGAATTTACTTTTGGCAATGGCAGTGCTTCCAAAGAACTGATCGAAACTTGCACGCTCCAGAGGTCTTTGCTTGAGTAACATTCTGATGAGTTTCTTAATGTCACTTGGAACCGGAAGGGCTTCGCTTCCTCCTCCTCCACTTTTGGCTGCAGAAGAAGTGGGATCCTCGTCGGGGAACTTGATGCCTTTGGAATGTTCAATTTTCTTCAGAAGCTCGATATGGTTCTGAGCACGAAAGGGTGGCTTCCCGACCGACATTTCGTAAAGGACGGCACCCACAGACCAAAGGTCGGCTTTTTCATCATGCTTCTTGTATCCAAGTATTTCCGGAGCCATATAAAGTCTGTAAATGCCAAACGATATGAATTGGCGAACTCCCGTCAGCTAACATGCCACTCACGGTGAACCACATAATGTTTCAGCCATCATGGTTTTAGGAAGTGAGCGCGCGAACCCAAAGTCTGCAACTTTGAGTATTGGAACACCAAGTGGATGTCCGCGAGCGATCTCTTCCGGAGGAGCAGGACTCAATAGCAGGTTCTGTGGCTTGATATCTCGATGGATGAGATTTCTGTGCCGCAGAAGCTTCAAAGCTCGGGCGAGCTGCCGCAGAAAGCTGCGGACGACAATTTCATCGAGACCGCCGGTTCTGGGATGAGGATAGTACTGGGGTGCTGCTCCTGGGCTTGGGATATATTCCAGGGTCTCGACACGTCCCCGCTTTTTGATGTAGTGGGTGAGATCGCCACCGGAACAGTACTCCATGACGAGGTAAATATTATGTTGGGATTGCTAATAGGCTAGGTTGAGCTAAACATTCAACCTCGTTAGTAACTGGACTGTTACTTACAACTATATCAATCAATCGAGTGATATGGCGGTGTGACAAGAGTTTCAAGATTTGGATTTCACTCTGAAGGTTTTCAAACAGTTTCGCTGACAGTTTATCTCGCTTGACCGTCTTAATAGCAACTTGTTTATGAGTTTCCTGTGAAGTAATATTGAGATCTAATGAACGAGGATAAGCAATCAAACCATACTTCATGATAGCCCTTGTATACTATCGCAAAACTGCCTCTTCCTATTTCTGAAGAGATAACATAAGGTCTAACTTCATCGTCGTTGCTACCCTCCAGAGAAGAATTCGTCCTTGTAGGCATCGCAGAGGTCATTCTGATTTGGGTGAGTAGGAGCAGAAAGATAGCATCAGCTGCTATAAAGCAGTGATATAGTACTATGAGTTGGCTGTGATAGCTGCAAAGGAAAGCATGTAAGAGAGGCTAAAGGAGGTGACCTTTGGCTTCAAAGCAGCGCTCAGCTGACTCATTATCGCTTAACTTATGGCGCTTATAAAGGCACGTGACTGTGCGGCACCGCGAGCCAGAGGCCGTTCATGAAGATCAAGAGTTCAGCAAACACCCAAATGCCCGTGCATCTGGGGCTTCAAAATTCGACTGATGCCGCTGGATAACCATTCATGTAATTTCCAATTGCACAGTACTTAGATAACAAAAGAGATGAGTTTTGAAATACTTACATCGTATGATTTGAAGCAGTGCTTACAATGTTCCTATCGGTGGTCATCGAACATTGATATCTTCACTTCTTCAATTACTCAAGATATCAGTTTCTCAAGTTTATCCCGGTGACCAGATGGAAGCCATTCAAGGCTTTACAGATTGCTTCCAAAGTGTGGGCAAAACAAAGGTTGAATTAGCTATCGGGAATTCCAAAGGAAGCTGGACCAAATTGTTGACCATCATGCAATACATCAAGAAAGGAGTAATGAATCACATCGGGGTGTGTTCGACAGTGTGTCAGCTTCATGAAATCAGGCTTGTTACTGCGAGCAGAATAACGGCTTCACCATGAATACAGTCCGCACGAATGTCCTGCAAGTGCATACACAAGATCTTCACTCTACTGGATAATATACCAAGAATTGAGCAGTAAGCAGAGAATCACATTAACATCCAAGTTGTTGAAAGCTTACGAACCTCGCGAAAGTGCAAAAGCCATGTGCTCAAAATTCAAATCCTTTATTCATATCTTCGAACAGAAGTTCACGCATGCCAGGGGGAAGGAGCGGTTCGCCATTCTCGGCAATGTACTCTGATTGACGGTTCGAGACGATCCCAAATTTGAGCAATCCTGATTTTAAATAATCAAAGAGACCAACGACGCACTGAAAGGCATTTCAACACTTTCCTGATGTTGAGAAGTAATTTCAGCATTCATCATAAATAGAGCCATCGAAGGGAGGCGGACATACTTTTGCATTAAATTTGATTGTAGGATGATCCTAGTATTATTACTTTGAGCTCATTTCGGTGTATATTTGTGCAATAATATAAACTTACGACGTAAGGGATTTTGTCGAGAGGGACTGGGCAAGTCATCGGTCAGCACTTCTGTTCTGTCTTTATGTAGACGCATAATGATGTACCTTGATCCTGCACGACGCGTTTCGTGACGCCCAATGCTGTATCAGTGGTCATTTGCGTTGGCCCAAGATGGCGGGAGGGGAAGCCCAGGACTCGCAATTCAGCCGTTCTATCTCTTGGTGGATCATCGCCTATGTAGATAGTTACAATTCGAGTCAGAGAAGTATTAGGACTGCAAAAAACATTATTACTATACCTAGAATACCCTAGAAGCTCCCTCTATCAGTGTTCACTTGTTAAAATGTGAAATAGACATACGCCGAACAAGAACCATTCGAACCGTCCATCCCCGTCCTCCGGAGAAAGTTCCTTCTCCGCTTTTGGGTCCAGTAGGCAAACCTTTTCCAAAGACCCGCTTAATCTCTCTTTGATCAAGTCCAGTACACCTGATTCATGACAGATTGCATTCGCCTGACCGTCCGAAGCGTTTTCAGTGAATTTCGCAGTTAAAGAATCTGATGAAGATTTCGATAGGTGAGTGAAATGGACTTGAGATCCGGGCCCTGCGAGTTTACGCATATGCTAGAACAGAAAGACGAGGTAAGGAGAATGTAATGGAGTGGGTATTCGTCGTAAACCGACCGCGTACTCTAATTCGACCCAAGGTGGTACGACTCTCGAAACCTCATCATCTTCCTCCATGTGTTCTAGAAGGATACTGCATCAGGGCTTTGCATCTCTTGATATTCTCAATACTTACCTATAATATACGCGAAAGCCATTTTGAGAGTTTGAAAACGAGGACGAATTAGGCGAAGCAAAAATTGCTATCGATTGCCGCCGGCAGAAGGCGCTCCCTCTAACCCAATCCTAACAGTAATTGCACCGAGATAAAGGATACAGATACAAAGAAGATATATCACAAACGAAGGAAGGTACACTAGTTACAAAAAGTCCAACAAGTCCTATGTGATGAGAGTGGACAAGAAGCATTATGATTCCAAACTCTTCATCGCTCAGGCAAAGGTATCTCTTCCACCGGGACCAGGACGACTTGTGACATCGTGTTCTTCCAGAGAACCACTGGCTTTGTGGACAGGTTCGTCGAAGTCCGCGAAAGGGTTCTCCTTTGCCTTGTCATCAATCTCGTATCCATAACCAGGCCCACCAGTATAAGCAGGAAGTTTGCCGTCATCGCCATCCATGGCCGGAGGAGGACCAGGCGGAGGAGCGAACTGTCCATAAGGCTGTTGGCCGTAAGGACCATATTGATAACCAAGACTTGGTACGGAAGCGTTGTAGGCCGGGTTGTAGTGAGAGGGGAAGCCGGATGGAGGTGCACGAATAGGAGTGCGAACGACGTTTGCGGCGCTGGTGGGGTCAAGGAGTTGACGATAGTAAGCGTAGGAGAAGAGAGCAAACATCATGGAAAGGACTGCGAGAGGTTGTTAGTTTCATGAAAGAGTTTACAGATGTTTGTGCGCACAGATGAGGATCAGCAATTCCACTATGTCAGCCCACGAGTCGTGATCCCATTCACTTTGACACCCTGTTCCAGCTCCAGGTTAAGAACGATGATTTTTCATAACGATATCACTCACAGCTCCTCGCATCTGCCCCGTCGATGACATTGTGGCTCACAGGTCCAAAGAAACCGAAAGGATAGTACACTACATCATCACCGGTGACCAAATTTGTACATTCATTGATAATATCGTTCTACCAAAATGTGTTATATGTTGTTGAGTGGAATCAGCGAACCAGTCACACACCTTCATCGTGAAATGGACGATCACGTCTAGAAGACCGCCACCGGTAGCAACCAACACTGTTGCGAAGGATAACATAGCGTATGTGCGAACAAGTTGGTGTCGTTGCTACATCCAGGTGAGAGCCTTGTGGATACGGGAAATAGGGTACATACAGTAAGTGTAGCAGCAATACCGAAAGCCTGAAAACTCGGATTAGCGATAAGTTACAATATGAATGTAAGTGGATTTACCTCGAAGGCGAAAACGGTGATGTAGAGGATGCCCAAGACCAGAGAGAAAGTTGCAAGCTTCGACTCATTTTCTGTGTGAAGACAAAGTTAGCAGAAATACGACGAATGAATGAACAGGTTGACGCACGGCCTCTATCGATACTGATGCTGCGGAAGTTTCCAATCTGTCGACGTCGTGGTAAGTATGAGGATTCTTGAACGTCTAGAATACGAACAGCTCTGTGACTCAAAGTCAGAATAGCGATGATCCTTGAGTAAAATATAGACGTACGAAAATAGGGAGTACATAGCACTCAGGAAAGCGACTGGAAGGAGTAATTTTGAGGACAACGTCTGAACAAGATGAGGTCGAACTCACAAAGCATCACAATTGATCTCAAACTTCTGCCAGCAGAAATTCGAGAAACATAAGAAGGCTGAGCACCTTTTGAATGGGCAGGCGAGTCGTCAGAGGCGTAGAAAGGTAATCGAGATTTGACGATTGTACATACCTGTAGGTGGACGGGAATTGAACATTTTGTCAAAAAAAGTAGGTTAGAACAGTTGAAGGCTAGCAGAGAGATATTCTGAAGGGGAATTAAAAGGAAGTTAACGCAGTCGTGGATAGCAACGAGGAAGATGGATGACAGTTATAAGCAAGATGTGCGCGCAGCCTTGTTCGGAGGCATCGGCTGAACGCCGACATTTCCTTATTGTCGACCCAAACTATTGTTCCTTCCCCCATACCACTACTTTCCTCTACTTATTTAATTATTTCATAACTAGCGTAGTAGATTTTTGCAGTAAATGCGCAGTAATTTTCGCTTGCTACCAAACGACGATTCCTTTGCCAGAAAGCAGTTCAACAGCACTGCCGACGTAGAAATGAAATTGCTGTCCGGCCGACGGAAAGCCTTATCCAGTGCCATCACCGTCTATTGATCCGGCTGCTACTCCAAAATTATCTTATATAACGACGGCGACCGAAAAATCCTCCCCCCATACGGTACTGGTTACTGTATAGTAAGAGCAAAGCATCGTTGAACGATGGTAGCATCTCGTCGCCTCCCCCCTCCTCCTCTCCATCTTGAAGGTAACATCAATCTTTTCTCAACATTTCATCTCAGTGAGCTCAATTTCTTTTCAGATGATAATACTAGATACGGACGTCAACGTATGTCCCGCAGTAGTGCTCAGAGCTGTATGTTCGTCTGATGGTGTTTATCAATCAGTCCTAGAAGCCCGCGTAGTGGAAAAAGATTCGTTCTTTGCACAGGTGTATGAGACGGATTGGAGAAAGCTGATGATCATAGGTGTGTTCTCCTTTTTCTATGAGTGACGAACTGTCCATCTTAGGTTTGTCACAGTGGCTTCTATAAATCTGATCCGATACTTATTCTCGTACGTGGATTCTCCTTTTCCCTGAAAGCTGTCTTAACATCAATATTCATTTGAAAGTGCATTGTTGATTGTGCGTGAATCTCGTAAACTTTTCCTGACAGCTTAATTGATATCTTGGCAAGGGATTCTCATTCAAGGAGTTGGAACAAATCGACGATGCGCGTATGTCCTGCATGCCTTCATTTTCAATTCATGACTCTTAGTGTATTTCTCCTGCCAGTTCATTCAAGGAAACGCACCGCCATATTCGCTACAGTAGGATTGATGTATGTCAGTGCAGGTCTGGTTGAGATATTTGGCATCGTCAGCACAATGATGGTTGGTCTTATCCGAATATCTCACATTGCATGATTCGAACTGCTATTCCTACAGCGCCGACTACGTCTTATACGGATATACGTTCACTTGGCATTTGGATCAGCATTGGCCGTGACGGGAACAGGCGTACTGGTCGCTTTTGCTTATTTCGAGTTTGCTGTATGCCATCGGCTTTTTCATAGCTTGCAGCATTGAAGCTCACCGGTCTTTAGGAGGATGTCGTCAAGCAGTGTGTTTCCATCGCAAATACAGGAAAAATTGTTGTGAAGCTGCTCTACGTAAGAGATTAACATCCAACTATCTTCTTTTGTGGCTAATATCCAGATTCTAGCAAAGGAACACCGACAAACTTTCTAATCCATCCTTCAGTTCCGAAGAGGCTCAGAGGCGTATGTGCACTTGACCCATGATTGACAGTCTCTCAATCTTATTCCATTCTTTCAGAATGTTTCAATGCCTGGTCTTCAGAATCCTCGTCTCAGATTCTCTATGTGTTCACGTTCTATTTCCTCCCGTCAGCATTCACCTGCCTTCTTGTGTACACCTACTATCGACAATGTACCGACCCGTATCATCCAGCTACTATGTGCTCACAAATGGCAGCTGAGAGCGGTAGGCACCCTTATGTCAGGGTCCCTGCCGCAGATGGATACGTTTCGCCATACTTTAGCCCTCTTTACTTGAACGTGGTCGTCCCGCAACAGCGCAGTACCGGCGCCAATTCCGGAAATGGCCGCGCAGTGGCAGACTCTCGTTCGAGTGCTGGTTATACCAACCGACGTCGCAGCGCTGTTGCAACAAATTCAACCTCTGGAAGACGCTCTGCCCGCAAGGCGAGAGTAAACTGGTTCTCCAAACCGCGCAACTACAGCAAAGTGTCTCTGAACTCGTCGACGTTATCGGCATCCGGTCTGACGCCTGGTCCCCCGAGTTTTAACGGTGGTCATTTGGGATATGCTTACGAAATGCCTTACGGTCAAGCTCTCAACAGTGCTATTTCGGAGGGCAAATATGCTTGAGTAGTTATCGTATCCTGTACGTAGTATACTGATCAACAAATCTTGGAACAGCCCTAACTTGACAATACCGTGCTTGAAATATTTCCTGTGTCGCCATATCAGTAAGCTCTCTTGACAGAGTGTAGTTGATCATACTCTGCGCCCTGCACCACCCTTCCCCCTTGCCATCTGTATGACAATTGCTATCGCTCAAGGTTGGCTAGCGGTGGCTAGTTATTGAGCTTCATTCAATCTGGTGAAGCGCTTGGACACTGAGGGGTCCTGCATTGGCCGAGATTGGGCCGTTCATCGGGACAATAGCAATGATTTGGCAATGATTGTCCGCCCTTGTGGGAGATGAACTTTGACCACTACCACAAGTGGAGATCCATTGTCTGTTCAGCTAGCCTGTTGCGGTCAACAGTGCTCTTGTAACACATATATAATGATGCCACCCCTTCGCCAACACTGTCCTCCTTTTTGCTGCCTTCTCTGTTGTCAAAATGCCTGATATCCAAGAGTTAACCTCACATAACGCAGACTTGAAGCCTGCAAGACCGACTCGTTCACTACCTTCCGTTCCTCCGAGCCAACGTCTCAAATCACAACAGCAGATGCAGATGGATGCGCCTGAATGGCGGCCAACTCTAGCACAATCGTTGAAGATTTCTCGTATTCGTGTTATTACGGAGACATTGGACTACGAAAGTGGGTGATCTTAATAGTTCCGTTTGTCGCCAGATGCTAACTTTTGTGGTTGGGCGCAGCTTTGAAACGACGACCAAGGGCATCCGGGTTAACTCCTGAGGTTGTTTTTCAGATAATCACGAAAAATCAAAGCGGTGAATACCAATTGTTTGCTGCTATCCAAAAGATGCTTGATTTATATGAGAGGTACGTTCATACGAGTGTTTCATCGGTCATGGAGAAATCATGCTTTATCTCACAGTAGAGACATCCTCAAGGATGTACTTCAGGAGGATCCACACCTGAAACTTCTTGTAAACCGCGTTTTTAATCAACTGGTATGTTCGAGGCTCGAAGGCAGTGGTAGATCACTGATTATTTGACACAGGTGGCTGACATAGGTGTCGCGATGATGGACGAAGTTCCCGACCAACACTTCACTTTCATTGACCCATGTACAGCGTTGCCAGCCTCAGATTTAGATAGTAAAAAGGAAGAACATCTCAGATATTATGAACTTGCCATCAGCCAAATCGTCGACCAGGCCGAGCTGCTTCATTTCCTGATTGGTAACGCTGGAGGCGATCAAAGTCGTGTTGTTATCGGAGTAGGTTATCTCTCGTTTATCCTTGCTCTTATTATTAACATTGAACCGTGCAGATCCCCGCTACCCAGATCGGTTTACTCGCAGCTTCCCTCCTCGAAATGTCTGGCATCCACACAAACCTGTACCTAGTCTCGGGATTGATCCATGCTATTGCTTGCGCGAAGATGCGTCCTTATTGCATTACGATTGACGTCGCAAGTGTAAGATAAGCTAGTGACCACATCCTTCCAGCCAATACTTACCTGAATGAATAGGTTTTATCTTGGTATGAACAATCGGGTGCTGAGAAAGGTGCCATAATTCCTGGAAATTTGGAAGGAGAAGCTTTGCTTGAACATCCAGGCGTTATCGCGATACAGTCCATTGTGAGGTATTACAAGCTCCATTCTATTCCTACCAAGATTATTGGCAGAAACTTTCGAAATGTAAGTCGAAATGTTCTCCTTTTGTTCGGCAATGGCTCTCATTGACATCGTTACCCAGGTGCATGAGCTTTCCCTGTTTGGCCATGAGTTCTTTGCTTTATTTTTGTCCCAAAGCATGATGGACGAGGCTCATCAAGTTCGCCTACCGTTTTATATCCCTTCAATCACAGCATCCAGGCAGATGTATTCCGAGCGTACTAGGCATGACCGATCTGTTCCCTCTGAGGCAGCCCGAGCCGCACCTACATTCTCGTCGGCAGTGACATCGAGCATGCAAGGAGATCTCGAGACCCCAGAATATTACAAGCTCGATTCTGACTGGCTATATTCCTCACGATCGATGAACCCTCCTCATCCTGCATTCCCTTCCTCCGACATTCTTTTCTCGTCGATTACTCTGGCCTCGCTCAGTGCAACGAATGTTCAGATGGAAAAACTGAATCAGGTGATACAGACGAGAGCACGGTATTGGGTTGAGCTCCGTGTCTTGCCGTTAGCTGAACTCTACGATCGTCGACGCAAAAGCGGTATTTGGAATGATGTGGGAGAAAGATATGGATGTACCCCACCTGCTCCTCCTTTATCTGCGGACGTCAAACAGAGAGATAACGTTTCCTCTTCCACAGAATTGAAGAAGAAAAACACTATGAAGGATTTAGGTAGAGGATTGCCTACTCCGAAACCCTCCAAGCCTACGCCGATTGCCTCGCCCAAACCACGCCGTCCTCCTCTTCGCCGTCCATCTTCTTGTAGAACAAATAAAGTCCCAGCCAGTAACCCAACTCTCGATCATTCTACTACTGCAACGACTACTACACAGACTCAAACAATTTCCGGAGGATATGCCTCTGACGAAGAAGTTGAAAAGATTATTGCTCTCACTTTCGGAGCCCACATGCTACGCGTTTGTGGAACAGAGGAAGAGAAAGCCCAGTCTGAACAAGAAGCGACGAGGCTCTTGAAGGATGCTTTCTCAGGCACTTTGCCGTCGCCTATGGAACAGAATACACTTGTGCATGATGGGACTTCTTCCTCGCAAATTCAAATTCAAGTTGGACAAACTGGATTAAGCAAAGGCAAACAGCAGGTCCTAGCCTTGACTGCACTACTTAAAGCGAGAGAAGAGTCGGAACACAAAGGAGACTCGGGTACGAAGGGAACGAAAGCTGTTCAAGGCAATATGGTTGAGGGGGTTGATTTTTTCTAATGGTCGGCGATTCCACAACGGCTTTAACGACGACCGTTCATCCAGCTATATATATGACTTCAATTAATCGCTATGTTCTATGTATGTTCAATATGTATATGGTACGAAACATGTTCACTCCATGCAATAGTCGTCGAGTCGTCGAGTTATCGGGTCCGTTGAATGCTGGATGAAATTTGCAGTCGATCCTCAGAGCGCGGGGAGATAGAGGACAAGGATCAGTCCGATTCATTGTCACACGACTCTTTCGGTTGCTCTCATCTCTTTCGCTAGTTTAATTCAGACATATCAGCTATCATAGTCTCGTCAAGAACATGAAAGATGAAACGTTCAACAGCATTTACATTTACATTTACTGATATATTGATCTCCACTGATACTAGGATTGCTGACATTTCAGATACTTTCCAACCTAAAGTTCAGCTTTATTGAGAATCAATATCGCCTGCCGCCGTGGGTTTAAAGGTTTTACAGCGATTTCTGCGACTCCGGGTGAACACTAGGGGTAGCATTAAAAAGTGGAATACAGAACACTGGTCTGGATATATGCACTAATCAGGCACCTCCGGCATGTCATGTACGTAGAAAAAAATCTCCAGATCTAATTCAGATGTATGGAAGAAGAGAATCAGGATTTTTGAATTGTCTGCGCACTGACCGCATCGTTTCGTAAGTCGAGTTTCTCGACTCTCGACACATCGAGATGAGGAGGCTGATGGCTGATCTACAGGTTTACGGCTCTTACGGCGGTACACTTCGAGATTTGCGAGAGAAGAACGCCTCAGTGGACGAATAAAGAAAATATAGGAGGGAAGATATGCTGGACGAAGGAACCTCGTTGACTTTACAATATTCTATTCAAGGTGGAAAGATCACTGGGATCATTGCATGGACCCGGACTGACAAAAGATCGAAGTCTATGATGATGAGTAAGTAGTAGTATATATTGCGAGATGGTAACTATGGTATGCTGGTAATATGGTATGGGTTGTAGATAGCTATTTCAGAAGAGGAGAACGGGAAAGAAGAAAACCAGGCTTGAATACACGATAGCATAGATTGAAAGGATTGCAAAGCACAAAGACGTTTGAAGAGACGGAAATCAGACTAGGTAAAAATAGAAAAAAAAAAAGCTTTTGTGGAGGTAAAAACATGTATAGAGTGATGATAATGTAGGTCATAACATCGACAAGTCCGTTGTAGTTTTGAATGGGATAGTAACGAGTCCGCAAGTAAAATCTGTGATAAATACCAATACCCACCTCCTCTCCTATGCTCTAAGCGAATTCGATATACACACCACCCCAACCAAAAAGAGGCAAGCAGAAATTGCCTTTATGCTAGAATTGCGGAAGCCCTAGTTTCCACGAGTCGCCAGTTCGAAGGGTCGTTTTCAAATCTACACACATCTATGTTGAGCGAAAGCTCTGGGCGATGAAAAAGGAGGAGGAATGATCACCGGCCTAAGCCTCCCGGACCACCGCGATCAGTATTCGAGTAGCCTCCTCCATGATTTGGATGTTGCCACGTCCCGGGACCAGCGAGGGAAGGATCCATAGCATCAAACGGTGGCAGGGTGTAGCCACCAGACGAGGTCGGGTTCGGATGAGACGAGGGATGATGAGAATTATGTGATGATTGGTAAGTTTCTTCCTCGACTTTGACATAGCCGTGATTATACGCATGGATGGAGCTCACTGAGCTGCTTGTGCCCGGACGACTGAGGTTCCCTAGTTGCGACACCGGTGAGTGGGCGACGGATCCCGCGGAGTTTTGCATCTGAGCGGGCTGAAGCGTGGAAGATGGAGGCGAAGATAGAGAAAAGAGAGAAGTAACACATACAGGACTCGTTAATATACCACCAATTTTCCAATCAATGTGAAAAACTCGCCGAAAATGGAGGACTACTCGTCGCACTTGACGCGGTCGGTGTGTTCGGCATCTGGAATGGAGACGGCGCTAGATTATTGAAGTGGTGGTGTGGCTGACCGTGTGCTGAGATAGGATGAGGAGAGGGAAGATGCGACGATGGATGAGAAGGTGGGTAGTGCTGCGAGGAAGAAGAATGGTGCGGGATAGTGAGAGGCGGTGGCGCGCGCAGAGCATTGAGATCAGTGTTTTCAGACGAGAAATTTGATTCCAGCTCGGCACTCATTTTCCTTCGTTTGAGTCCTCCATAAGAGTCTGTTAGATTACGTGCATCGTGGAAAGTCATGCCTGGACCGTTTCCATTGACCGGGCTACCACCGGTCAAGGTCCGATTGAGTTGCATACCGCGTCCTGCACCATTGAACGAAGCTTGGGATGTAATGTAGTTTCCGCCATTTGATGAGTTAGGTCCACTGATAGGGATACCAGAGTCTGTTAACAAACGACGCAGTTCGTCGTTTTCTTTGGCGAGACGCGCGTTTTCTTGCTCGAGCTCCCTGATTTTGGCCAAAGGTGGTGGCAAAGCAGCCACCTGCTCAGGTGTGACGCCCATGGCTGTCTGTAATTTCGTCACCGTCTGCTCCAGCTACAGAAAGAATTAGCCGAGGAAGAAAAAAAAAAGAAATCGGGCAAAAAAAAATGGCACGTACTTGCTCGATATAAGCCTTTCGTTTCGCTCTATGCCTGGCTTGGGCTTTGGCATTCCTGCTACGCTCTGGACGCTCTGCTGAGCTGGACATTGTGTCTTGTCGCGTATATAACGTTGTCCGTTCCCTTCGAATAACGTAACGACAAAGCGTGGGCTTTGTTCGAGAGATGAGAATAAACGATGAGGTTACACCAAGCGTAAGTCACGGTTGGTAAAAACAGATGGGCTACGTTGGTGGGCTGGGCGTTACTATATGTACTGCCCCACAGCAAGCTGTCCAAAAAGAAGGTCCAAAAGGCCGCTCGCTTCAGAAAAAGAAAAAAAGAGGTTGAGATGTTAATTCAATTCTAGATCGAGATTTCTGGCAAATTCCGCAGAAAAAAAATAATAGTAAATATTTATTGGGGTTTCGGCCGCGGCTTCTTTTCGCCCCTTAACCTAATTCGGCTCCAAGTTTAGGTCAAAATTCCTATCAAATCGGATAAAAAAACTCTTTTTCTTCTGAACGTTCAACAAACGCGTTTGACGGCTTTTTCTGACTTTGGTTTCGTTCTTTTCTTTCTGATGTTATGACTGGAACGCTTTGTCTCCGAACTTTGGCCTTTTATAACTTTTTCCCAGTGGCTTGATATGGTTCCTTCTTCCGTTTCTTCAAGCCTTTGTTGCTGCTCAGCGCCGACCTCTGCCCCCTTGCCATAGATACCAATTGCAATCCAGCTACCTCCTAGCTTCAAACTCCTAAGGGAAAAGCATCAAAGCTCCGCATATGCACACACTTGTCACTTTGGATATTTTCAGCTGGTTCTCTGGAACATTCGTTGCAGCTGTTCCCTCCTCGTTAAACCCAAAAATCTATCTGATGGCTCGTTCGTGTCCCTCTACCCCTCTTCTAGACTGCAAGTGCTTGCCGTCTTGGCCTTTAACGCGTCATCAAGTCATATAAACTTATTCGGATGGACTCTGGCTTCAATTTCCTCGATGCATAGATCTTTCTTTTCACCTTCATATTGTCCATACAACCGCTACTCAGTGTGCTCTGCCTTCTTCCGCCCACTTTTTCGTGCTTGAAGCAATTCTTTAGTGGCGTCATTGGTATTCCCGCGGGAGTCTGATTCGATAAAATGAATTGTTTGCATGAAAAATGTTTGCCCAAGCTCTGTTGAGTGGAACACTTAAGTATTTGCTGACCTTGTGGATAGCTGTTATCTTGTACTCTCCGCACGGAAGCCATTGTTCGCCTATTCCACCCGACGCCAACGTGGCCCGACTGACTGACTGACCAGGCCTCGCCTCGTGCACGTTATCACTTTCCATCTCCGAGCAAACCATTTCCCACATTCAGCCAACTACAAGTCCGCGAATGAGAACGACGGAATATTTTGTCCCAACGGACTTTGCCGTTGCATCGGGTACCAAAAATGGTAATTATTGATCGGCGATCAAGGAAAGATGCTTCCGTTATTACCATTCTCAGGAAAGATCTCGATCTACTTTGTACTCCAGTCTGGCTTGAGAGGAGAAAGCTTGGGGCAGGTAAGGTCTTGGTAGAAACAAAAGTTTGTCCAAGGCTCTCTCCCCTTCAGTGGCACTCTGAAAGTTCAAATACAAGGGGCGTTGCTTATCTTTACAAGTCCAGCTTATACTGCTAAAATTATCTCTTCTTGAAGGTGTTCTGCCTTAACTAGAACCTCCGTTTACCATCAACATGATGCATTCCCGATTCATACAGCCTTTCGGATTCTCGAGCACTCAGAAATCCCGTAACCGCCTATGGAAGGCTTTGACCTCTACTTTGGGAACTTGTAGCGCATGGAGTATGTTTCTACTTGCAAAGGCTGGAACGATAACTTTCCAATCAGTCTATCAGTTACCGTGGGTCTGACCACTGTCCTCGAGGCAGGTTCCGCTACTTTGACGACTTTTGGTAAAGAAATCACACAAAGAATTGTCTGGAATAGGTACTGGTCGTGACTGCGGACTCATGCATTCTTGTTCTTTGCCTTTTTAGGTATATCAGATAGATCTGTCATTACAATTCTCTCCAACAAAAATCGGAGACCGCATTCTGATAGGTGAGCTACCAGCTAACAGGACAGGATTTTCTATCCTGAAACCATATCCGCATGGCAGTGGCTCCTAGGTAGCTGCATTAGGAGACTCATCCCGAAAAAAAAAGAAAAAAGAAAAAAAAAAAAAACAGAAAAGGAAACTTCGAAAATGCTTGCCTCCTTAATTTTTCACGGTTGGTTAACGAAAGACCGACTGGGCTCTTCGAAGGCGTATGTATATAAATGACAGCACCACTCTACAAGCTCTGGTAGATGTGCCTGCTCCATGGAATGATGAATGGACGATTGTTCAAGTCTAGGGGCGAGTCGCTCACGTTCATTCCAGTACGCATTGTCATGATAAAAAAACAATTGCAGTGCTCGGTCCTTCTTTTCTTCTGATTCCTTCGTCTGTTACTCCTGTGGTGTCTACCTGGTCTTCATTTGGCATGATGGGTGTTTAGAGTTTGCCGCTGCGTTTTGAACATGGTGAGCGCTACTTGTGTGTCTTCTGTTCTTTTCACAGAAACAATCAGCATTCTAAAGTTCTTCAATTTCCAGTGTTAACTCCTTCGAGAGGACTTTAATTTCTACCCCCGAGTAGTTCTGCGCGGCTAGGTGCCTACCGGATGCCACTCGGGAGGGTTAGGAGGACGGTTCAAAAATGTCAACATGACAACCTGGAAGACTCATGTCGCCATGCTTTGAAAGCCTCAAAAACAACACTTCAAACATCTAGGCTCTCTCTAGACCGTGTAGATATTTTTTCCAGTTATTCGGAATATCTCAACAAAGGTTACATCCTTAATTATTATATAGCCGCATCCCTGACTGCTCGCCGCCAAGTAGCACTTGTCAAACATTGATAATAACGCGAAGGCTATGTCATATTTGTATCTGCGTTGTATATAGCCGCCTGCGCTTCCCGAACTTGTATTTCCACTGCTATAGTTGTTTCGAGGTTGAAGGTGTTTTTGACACTCTATCACCCGTAAGTGTATGCTATCCAGCTTTCTTGAAAGTATGTGTCTAGCCCTCGATAGATGCGAAGAATGCGGGAGAGTTTCACGCACACGACCCCATACCGTCTGCACCAAAATCCGTCGATGGAGAATTTCAAAAGAGGACTAGGATGTCTGACTATGTTATTGTGTACAAAGTTCTATTTTGGTGAATTCTCGCCATAGCGGAAATCCATTTACCAGGACTAGAAACGACTTCCGAATGTCCGCTTTTCGACCATCTGGATAAACTTGTCTATTCAAAGAGAGACTCACCTATTCGATACCGTCAATTGAGATACTAATTTGACGTTGGCAAGATAAATGGATGTCGGAGACGTTTCTTCTAGCATGGGGGGCCACTGCTTCAGTACTCCAGCAAATTATGTTTGTACCGTTTCGAATCTTGGCTATTACGATGTACACAGTGTGCATTTCCACATGTTTCGAGGTCCACTCTCGCTGCGCTCTTAATCAAGATTTGTTCAAGGGTGCGTGGAATTCATACGGCTTAGAAAGCTTCAGGGCAGTGGGGGCAAGCTACTCATTTTAGAAGACAGAGTGGGAACGACCCAGTATGATTACTTGCGAGGGCCCTAGGACATCAAGCCAGAAAAAAAACAAGATTGAGAATCTCTTCCATCAAAAAAACTTTCATCCGGCTATTGTCGGAGTGGCTTTATCGCAGAAAGCATAAGTCCGGCCAGCTTGTAGCAATGAGGGGCCCACATAGAGCGGCAGAGTGCCAGTGCCACTAGCACAGATAGCCTGTTATAGAAAGACACCTTTCTTGAACAGTAAATGTCGCGCTCAGGCTGTATATTCTGTGAGCCAGCTCGGGAATTTGTAATACTTATCATCTTCAGGCCATATCCGCTTTCTACAGCTCAAAGTCTGAGGCCACATTTTAAACGCCTACTCAAGCCGCTGAGTGTTCTATTCATTAAATTCGGCACTGTGCACTCCTCATAACTCATCCGTCCTTCACGGCCCCTTACTGATACTGCGGTGAGGCAAGACAACGCATTTTACTTGGTAAGCCGGTCGAAAAACTCGCATCTGAGTAGGAGAATACGGGACAATACTCCTGCTTCATTCCTGATCGTCATTTGAGAGCGGCGATAGGTAGGAATCAGGAGGTTTTTCGGAATCCGTATTTGAAGGTATAAAATTTGTTATTAAATTCATACAAGAAATGCACGAAGAAATGAGCACGCGTACCGACCGGACCATGAATGGCTTAATTAAAGCTCGCAGCATGGAAAAAAATAAGCACTTTCGAGCGTCCCAATGGCTGAATGGAACGAGTCAGCCCCAGAGTGTCCGATTGACGCGTATGAAATCAGCACCGGGCGCGATGGTAACTCCTTTCACATGTTGAAAATGAAGATAGATCTGTTTTAAGCTTTGGGGCAAGCGTAGGTCCGTGACGCACTGATTCGGCGATGAAGAACCAGGTAGAGTCATGCCCATTGCAATGTCAACAAAGTTAATGAACTTCACTAGCATGACTTCACATACCTCATAGGTGTAAACACTTGTCCTATTCATCACTCCTGGCAGCTCCATTTGCTAAAGAAAGAAGACGCCTGTCTTGATGGTATGACTTGACCTGACTGTACTTGAAGTCAAGTGGCACACTTGGTAGATTCTCCTAATTCAGAAGTTTTCGAAATCACTATTTTGATTTTTTCATCTGTACTTTTTGGCAGCTTGGGACGGCTGCAATAGAAAGCCGACCACTGATTACTTTCCACTGTTCCTAGAGAATCTATTGAAGTCCTTTCCAAGAGAACGTTGAAGTGTCAGGATAAGCAAAGTCGCCAGGTCTAAATTCAGGATGATGAGGAGACTAATGGCCGAACATACATATGATCATGGTATGTGAAGATCATTTCGGAAATCTACAGCTCAATATGCTCAGTCCCCCGCGGAGTTGGTCGAGTCAACCGCCCCCGGAGATTCAAATTTGGGCTCATCACCTATCGTGGTTGCATCTGTTGCCAGCCAACATATTTTGGGATCTTCAAAGCAAGACTCACCGTGTTATAAGTGGATTGTACGGTTTCTCTGTTCAAAATCATGATCCTCAATTATATATGGGCTTATCGGCCGAGAAACCCAGCGCCCCGCAAGAGGTTCCTAAAATAGCAAGTATGCCTTTTGTATGTGAAGGAGAAATCATCGCACAATAACTGTGTACCATGTACTGCTTTGATGCCGCTGACCGCAGGTATTTTCATTCTTAAAAGTTCCTGCCTTGTGTTGGAAATTCAAGTCCGACCAAGCAGTGATTGACGATGTGACACACTGTGAAGGGTCAATGTAGAGACTTTTGCTGTAAGAAGTTGAAGTTTGGGTTCTCTTGGATAACATGTGTTGGATAAAACCGTGCCAACTCAGGCCACAAGCGCGCGTGTGAAACCGCAACTCGGTGGAATATGAGATTATCATCTCCGACATGAACCTACTTCCGCAGCTCATTTGGGATGCTTGAGTGACGCTGAACCAACGTCGAGACCCAGATGACCCACTCGTGAACGTAAGATATGGAGCCTGTATAGCTAGTGGGAGGCCTGTGTAACACGACGGTCTTGATAGAGCTTTGCGGAGTCGGACAAAAACGTTGCGGAAGGGTAGTAAGACAAGATTAAAAAATGAATGGCCAATTACTTTGCTCCGCCATTCCTCGCCTTATTACATGGATCTTCCGTTATTGTTTCCGGGCTCCAAGTCTCTAATATCCTACAATCCGGGTATAGTAAAAATTAAATGGCAGGAACATGAACGAACAATACTACCGACCGTACAAGAAGTCGTAGAGGTTTCTTTATCCGGATGGAAACATTCATTTAACCGAGAACTCAAGACAGCTTGAAGACCCTTGTGAATCGTGAGTCGGAAGATTTGCTTCGCTTAATTGTTCGACGTATAGAGCGTATCATTCAGAACCATATTGTACAAATCAAAACCTGGATGTAATAATCAATAACGATACTTGTTTCTGAAGTTCCAATTGTTGATATACCCGCTCTGGACCGCCAAACAATAGCACAGTGCACACACATCAGAAAGCCATACAACAGGGTTGATTCGTGAACCCCGCATTCCCGTTATGAAGAGACTTTCTTCTTTTTCTTTGCCTCCGCTTGTTCTTTTTCAAGCCTCTCCTTTTCAGCCTCCTCTTTGGCCAGCTCGTGAGCCTTGTCATTGAGACCGAGTCGGTTCCTCGAAATCTGAGGCGGCGACAGAAAAAATGGCGATGAGTATGGGTGAATGACAAGGTGGGACTACATACCTCAATGGCATAGAACTGAAGACCAGAATGGAGTTGAGTATCTGGAACGGAGGAAAAAATGCTCACGTCGTACCTGAATACGTGTAACTAGTCGCGTCGATAGGAACGTCAAAGAGAGCAAATGACATGAAGCGGAGCGTCGCACCGAATATTGTGTTCTTCTCAGCATACTCGTCCCTCGCATCCATACGGATGAGAGAGCCAAAGTTGTGGTCCTTGATCTTCTTTTCGTATCTACCAAAGACACACTAATCACGGCCAGCCAAATGCACAATCTCAAGACATACGACATGATGAACTTTCTCCATCTCTCTTTTCCTTCAGGGCTCTTCATCCAGTCCTCGTCCAGTTTCGTGAGATTTTCATGAGGCTCTTTGGCGAGTTCAGGAAATGTCTCCATGGTATGTTGAAATATCTCATCGTCGAGCCTGATAATGACCTGTCAGGAAACGAATTCTGGATAGTGCATGAACCAGATCTACTTCGTAAGGCGCAATTCATTCGGTGCAACTTTAGCTAATAGGTTCCAGTACGTCTACAAATCAAAGGTAAGAATGTTGGCTGTTTTTGAAACGACGATTAACCTACCTGAGCCTGTTCAACAGCCTTGACAGCAAACCTGGTTGACATACTTAGATGAGCTTGATTTCGGATGTGGTTGTAATGTTCTCACTGTTTCTCGATCTACGGAGGAATCAATGAGTATTACTCCTCTGCGGAGAAGTTGCATGCAGCGTACTCACCTCAACGAGATTTTGTGCATTTTGAGGATCAAATTTTCCAGCCATGGTTCACCGTTGAAGTGTAGTTGGGCTTTTATTTTTATAATGAGGATATATAACGGGGCCCAAGAATGAACGCGTGGTCAATACGCTGGCAAGACACAAGTAATAGTACGTGGAAGATTGAGACAGCACTGTGATAACTGATGCAGATGACCAGCCCCTTTTATCCGAGGATATTTCACATTGCACATTCCCAGTCCAGAAGTTAACGCTACAACGAAATTGAGTTGTGTCAAGACTATACTGCAGAGATAATTACTATAACTTTATTGAACTGTATTCTGTATTCTGTATACATATAATGGCAAAAATAGGGTATGCGAGATATTGTGGGCGATGTACGACAGTGTCCAAATCTTTCAAGATTTATAAATGGGAATGGAGGGAAGGTAGAAAGGTAACACAGATGAAGCAGGAGGTGCAAAAAGAGATGGGATAGAACTGTAAACGTGCGGATTTACTCACTCTATTCCGAATTTCTTCAGCTTTTCAAAATACTTCTGAACCCGGCTAGCAACCTGTCTCGGTGTACGCCTCCCATTCATCGCTTTAGATATTTTCTTCCATCTACAACGAAGGTGAGTGATATCCTTGATTGAAGATTGAATAAAACCTGCTCACCGATTTTTCTCGCCTTCCGGTATCTCCTCGAGAAGCGCTTCTAACAGCTGCTGCTCCGAAGTAGACCAAGCTTGTTTGTAGGTTTCCGACTTGGGTCTTGAACGTTTTCCGAGGACTTGAGAATTGTCGTCCTTCTCAGGCAGTTCTTCTGGATCTAATTCGATTTCTGGAAGAGGGAGCGAGTCTGGAGTCGGTGGGAGTGCAGAGTCATCTACGTTCATATCGCTCGGGCAAGAAGAAATGGTCCTAGAAGATCTCCGACGTTGGCGTGTCGACAGGGATGGCGCGCGCGGTGTTGAAACTACGCCAATTTTGACGCTCAATGAGTTTGAACGCGAGCTTTTGATACAAGGAGTCGATTTATGGATGCTGGATAGTTCACTGAGTGGTGTGAGAGGTGCCGATGGAAGCTCTTGAGGTGGAATATGTTCTGCTGTGGTTGGCAGAGTGATGGATGGGGAAGGTTCAGCAGGCTTAGAGCCGCCTTCTGTATCCAATGATATGTCTACATCCATACTCTCATCAGCAACGTCCCGGCGAATAAAAACTCCTCCAGGGCCTCTGGTTCTATGACCCGAGGGCATGAATGTGAGCCCAGAAGGCATGATCCTGTTCTTCCTGAGCTCTTTGATCTTCTCCCGTTCTTTGGCTTTTTTCAAAGCCGTTGGATCTGCCGGCAGTTGACCCTTCATTTCGTCGTCATCGTCGGGTTCGATGACAGGATTAAAAGATAAATTCCAACTAGAATATACGGGATCCAGAATTTTGGACTTTGCTTCCCGTATTTGTCTTTGAAAATCTGATATGGACGGCGTTGCGGCAGATGACGGTTGCTGTTGTGATTTTGCTGCAAGAGCTTGCAACAATGCAGGATCTGTGACAACATTGCGTAAAAGATGCAGGGCGCACAGAAGGCGTGTCGCGTACCATGCTTTGAGAAAAGAGACCATTCAATCCCTTCTGGAGCACTATCGGCGGTTTCTTCGAGCTCGCTGAGCTTAAAAGCGCCATCATTCAACTGCAAGTGGTCATTATGAGCATGGGAAGACCTGAACAGTAAGAGGACGCACCTCTTCGGACAGATTGTTCGCGAGCTCTTCTGGATGCTCCACTGCTCGGCTTCTTAACTCGTTGAGACGACTTATATCAGCATGAGTTCTAGTCAACAACGCCTTTTGCTTGTCAATGAATGTAGAGAGCGCCTGAAGACTGTTTCCGCAGTTGGTATTTTTTGAGTCAGAGATAAATGGCATTAAACAAGAGTACAGGGGTCTAGCGTACGTTTTGGCGCGTTTATCTTCCATGAGACGGTGATAGTCATTGAGAGGGGTCTCTCGGGCTCGTTAGGAAATTCTGATACGCAGAGCGCCTCGGCAAAAAATAGCACGGAATGACTAAGCAGCAATCACGCAAGGTGCTAAGGAACTCAAAACTAGCTAGCTCTGAATACAATTATAGCACAATAGTTTTACTTACACAGGCTCCTGGGCCCCGAAAGATAGGTCCCAAGAAGCGAGCAGGCACCACCAGCCTAAAGCCTAAGTCTCCGAAACTTATCTATCACTTCCTCATCTCCTAGAGCAGCAGTAACATCCACCGTAACTTGGTAAGCGTTGGAATTCCCCAACGGCAGCTGAATTGAGGCATTGAACAATTTATATCCTAAATTAGAGATTGTGCTCGAGTTCAGAGACGTCAGCGGTAAGGACAATGAGTTGATGCTTGGACTCATCGTCCCTGAGGAATAACGAAGTTAGGAAGGGAAGCAAAGCAATGGTAAGTCGTCATGAGACATACCAATTTGAGGAATCGGGAAGGAAAAGGTGGCAGTAACGCTACTGATTGTCATTCCAGCTGAAAGCACCTGGGCCGAAACATACCAATGAGACGAGAGATCTACCGTATGAACGACTAGCTTACCGCTGCAGTAAGCGTAGCTCTTCCCTCTTCGTCTAAAATACTTCTGCTGTTCATAACAAATACACGGTCCTGGACGGGATATCCATTGCCGCCGTTGGTGAAAATCGTCATACGTGATGATCTACCTTGGTCAATCGAATCCTCAACAATGACTTCGAACGAAGAAATTCCTATCGTAGGATTGATGGTGGTGTTGAAAGCATGATAAAAAGTATCACCAAACATGCCGCCACTCTTTTGGACCGAGGGATTATACTTGGCCGCTGTGGAGAAAGTAGGTGAAAAGCCACCATTACGATCAAGCCAGGAAAGTCTGAAATCATAGGTTACTGGGGCTAATACCCTACTTGGACTGACTATTACTCACTTCACAGTGGCGTTCTCCGTGAATGCCGTAGAGAGAAGCTATCGTGACCGAGGAAACAGGATGTAAGCATCAGAGTATAGCAGTAACAGCTGGGATGGAGGCGCTAACCCGAATATACCCAGCAAATACAATGTGGGGACCATATTCATCTTCCATAAAATCAAGAGTAATATTGACCGGCTTGACGTCCACTGGGACAATCACAGCTGATAAGGTCGTTGAGCTCGGCACAGTATTCAACATTCGCGCCATCAATGAGATGCATTCGGACACGAAATACTCTTGAGAGTTGGATAAACTTTGGAGCAAGCGCATACTCAGCACGAGGTTTTCGACAACGCATACCATGCCTTTGCTCACCCTTTCATTGTCAAATTGTTATCTGACGTGTACAGACGGAAGTCCGAACGAACGGTGACATTGTCACTAGTAACGAGTGGACCTGGGAGGTGTAAATCGAGAGAAAATTTGAACATCAATACACATACCTCCTCGCTGACCCGTTCCCTCCAGGTATTCATTCACACTGCGAAGAGTGACTCAGAAACGTAACGTCCATGAATCTACAATGTACTTCATTTACACAAGAACATCAAAGACGTCCACCGTTGAATCAAAATGTATTCCGCCTCCAGTGTTATCTGGAGTTACAGCTTCTGGACCGACTGAATGACGGTGAGCTTTAAAGTACGACACAAGAACAAAGCACACCCACCAACTTGAGGGAATCCTGCATGGTGTACATTGCCAAGAGTATGCCCGCAAGCAGTCAAGCCCTGGAGAGGTCCGTTTTAGCCTGGGCAATCGAAAGGATCATATTCACTCACGATAGTATCCGGTTGGTTGAACCCTGCCTGTGCAAATTGATTGAGCGTGGTCTGAATGTCTGTCTCTGGCTCTGGGACACCGAAGGCTCCCGCTTCGCTTGCATCTACGCGACCTCCGCGAAAAGGAATATGGATGTTGGGGAATGAACATACTCCAACAGATGTGACGACGCTCAGAGCAATCATATCGGCCACTAGAAAATAGCAATGAGGACTCAGAAGCAAGAAACAACGTGAAGAAATAGCTACTCACTGGACACATATTGGTTCACAAAAGGTGCAAAGAAGCTCAGCGAATCATTAAAGGCAGAGCCGACATTTTCTGGCCTATCTGTCTCCCAACCGATTGAGGCGTCCATACCTCCTGTTCCGGCAGCAACGTCTGCTGTAGCAAAGTCGTCTATGCACATTTTCTCAGACATTCATAAACTCAACTGCTAGGTATCTGAATCACACTCACGGAACGCTGTTCTCAACCACTGCGCCGCCGTCATTCGGCCTAGTGTTTGATTTCCGTTCACGTAGTGGGTACATGGTGTGATTGCGCGTTTGAAATATGCGCCGCTGTTAAATCCTTCCTGATCGACAAGGAGATGTTCCAGCTCGTCGTAGAGGTAATTAGGCCACACGTATGTGCTGTGAATTTGGCCTGTAAGCAAAATGAGGATAATCGGTAGCAAAAACATTCTCCGCGATCTTTTCTGAAGGGAGGGGTTGCACAAAGTCTTTTTTTTCTGTGGTTAGTATATACTATCTCCATTATTTACTATCTCCATTATTATTGCGGGTTGGATAGTGATTGTATCGATCATATGGTCTTAAACACTGGTTTGATAGGTAGCAGTTGGCCGGTAAAGAATTCATATGGGAGGCACCATTCACTGAGCCCGTCTTCAGCGGAGGAAGGAGAATCGTACCTCAGTCAACAAGGGCAGTCTAATGGGAATGGATCACTTACCTGTCAGTGATTAAGATAACCTGGCTGGTCTCTCAAAGCAGTCGATATCTGAGCAGTGCAACAAGCGATAAGCTGAAGGGGCAGCATGAATCACATGAAAGGTATATTGAAGGGCGAGTATGCAATATCGATACAGGTGCTGTATGTAAGGGACGGCGAACGATACCAGAGCACGAAAATTAAAATGGACCCAGTAGCCAAGTACACATCGATGAATTGACATCGTGTAACCAAAGGAAAGGTTTAGATTGTGACGCGATGAACACAATAGAAGAAAAATCGAAGGCGAAGTCATCACTAGGACTAAGAATGAAGGTGCGAGAAAGAATGGCGCGGTGTGGATAATGCACTAAAATGGCTGAATAGGTTTCACAAAACAAGGGCCGCGATGAGACCGAAGACGGTGAGGCTAGCGAAGGTGTTCATTCCGTTGGAAAGTGCACCGTTTGAACTAGATGAAGTTTCAGCGGCACTAAGAGAGGATGGTGAGAAGATTCAACAGAGGCGGAGACCAAAAGACAACTCACGATTCAGCAGTGGTACTAGCGGTGGCGCTAGCAGAGCCAGAAGACGCCGGAGTGGTCGAAGTAGAGATAGGGATAGAGGAAGCAGTTAAAGTGATGCCCTACAAACAAAACATGAGGATTGACAGAAAGAAAAACGGATACAGAAAGACTAACCACTGCAAGACAAAGATCCTGGGCTGCAGCGTTGGCCTCCGTCAAGTCATTTCCAGTACAGGAATCCGCAATACAACTTGCAGTGCTGGAGATGAAGGCAGGTGTGTTGCATAAGCATGTGTCGTCGTCGGCGCTGCAGTTACCGAGGTCGGCATTGGCAAGGCAAGACTGCGAGCAACCTGAACAAAAGGCATCAGCTTACTTGTGACAAGCAGAAAATGGAAACATCACACACTAGGGAAAGTTTGACGAGAAATTAAAGAAGCGCAGGTGCTGGTAAAAGCGGAGAGGATGGAGACTGCGACGAAGAACTTCATAGTAATTTCGGGTAGGATGGATGAAATGAGTTGCAACAAGGAATAAGGATACGAAGAGAAGGAAACTCGAAAAGAGCTGGGAAAAGGGACAGGGAAACCTATATGCCTTTATACTTCCCATCTCACGTATGTGAGTTTATGTGTGGGCGCAAGCTTCATACATCCATGCGAACAATGGTGCCTTAAATTTTTAGCGATACAATGGCTGGCACAATGGACAAAGAAACGTCGCAAAATGGAAATAATGGGAAATTCAAAAATGGAAACAAAGGATTGATGGGATCATTTGTTGACCATTATTTGGATGTCTGATTTTTTCGTTCTCAACTGTAACTAGTTGATAAGAGCTTCAGTAGTTACCATGTATAACACAAGACGGTCGAGACTCTTCGAGTAATATTGAGAAATGGCGGGATAGAATGATTGCCAAAAAGTCCATATTGGCGTATTGACAAGAGGCATCCAGGATATCTCTGACATTAGACTAGCTTGTAAGCGTATAAGCGAAAGCTCGGCGTCTGAGAACAGATAGCATGATTATGTATGCACTATTACTCAGCCAACAAATGGTTTTGCCCGGTATTCATTCCTTTTGGAGGTTTAATCAACAAGTCTGCTTGCTGTCTATGAACAGACGAATACCAAGTCAGCACAGAAAGAGAATGAACGTTGTCATCTCACAGTTTGATCCTATATAACAGTTTCTTGTTGGTTTTCGCTATCTCAACACCAGTTTTGATAGCTCGCGCGAACAACTCTGCTCGGTGATCCGTTTTCCTAACCTGCAACACCTTGGCACGACTATCAACCCGGCCGCCAATGTCGCCACTCCTCACAAGACCCACGACATACTCCTCAGTTTCCGCTACGCTCCACCCAAAAGCCTGCGCCATGCGGTCAAGCTTGATGCTACTGAAGGGTGCAAAGTATAGGGAGACAAGTCGATTGCGGGTGAGTGAGTTGAGAGTACTCAAGTGGGGGTACAAGTGGATATCAATGGTGTGACGAGTCTATTAGCGGTCAACGATCAATGAGAAAGTATGAATGACTGGGAGACGGCGGCTCACGTTGTATTTGCTCAATGTCTCTAGGACACCTTTGAAATTGCTGGCCATATATGCTTCAACCATCTCTCGGACATGGGACTCTTGTTCGATGTAAACACCAAAAGATAGATTTTCCAGCACCTGAGCTTTGAATGCGGACCTCGATAATGACGCGAGCGCACAAACAGAACCATAGATGGCGATGTCGCCAGGTGATACGAGCTATGATCTAATTGAGATACCCATTGGACACGTAGATGAAGGAAAATTACTTTTCCAAACCAGTCACCCAAACCTCCTTGACTACCTGTCCCCGAACTCAATCTCAAAAAGTGATATGCTGCCCTCTCGTAGTTCGATTGCGCCAATTGTCCAAGTGCAGTGGCGAAATCCAATTTGGACTGCAGGATTTCACGATCGGGACTCATAGCTGATGTTGTTTTGCGGGAACTACCTGCGCCACTGGTATTTTCAGCTTTGGCGGCATTAGCGGCGCTGCTTGCCACTGCCTCCAGTGCAGCTTCAGCTTTGAAAACATAGGTTGGTAGATGTGAATAGTTCCTTTGTTCAATCAGGAGCTGCGGAAAGCCTTGAGCTTGACATATCGGAGAGAAGGATGGGGTATACCTCAATGGTTGACAAACACCCATCGAGGACATGCTGGCTGGTCGTGCAGAATTCTCGTGACTTTGTCCAATGTTTAAGTGCAGACGGATAGTCTCCTATCGAGCGACTGAACTCTGCTAGGTCGCGATGACCCATCTACATAAGATGGGAATGAGTGTGACGAAGACATGGACATGAGATACGACCCTACTTACCCTAATGCTCTCCTTGATCATATTATTCGAATAACTCTTTAACTCTGCCTCCAATTTGATCTTCTGAGCGTGATTCTTCTTGAGTGTATCATCAGTCCACTTGCTTTGGATAGCAGGAAGTTCGGATATACTGGGCAACTTGATATCAGAGTACGCCGAAACCTGTTCATAAGCGTGGCATAATGTTTGGTATAGACTCGGATCGCGAGCCTTCTGGATAAGCTTGACGGCGAGCACAAAAGCGTCGACAGCGATTGAAGGACAGACAGAGATAATATGCGTCAAGCGATCGATAGCTGTTCTTCCTGTATAATTCGAGATGTAGGAGTCGAGATCAAATGGATGATTGTCGTCAACGAGCACAACAACTGCGGATATTCGGGAATTTCGAGGTGGTTGTGGTTGTTGTTTTGAGGGTTGTGTGGCATCTTGTTCGTCGACGTCCATCATCTTCAGAGTTAAACGGTACGTCGAGTTCGACGAGTAGTATAGTGAAGGAGAATTCTCAGCACGTGAGCATCACTGCTTCGCGAATTGTGTGAGCCGCGTTACCTCAACACTAATGGAAGATTATTGTTTCTGGACAATTCTATAGAATTATTCAAGGATTTGCCGCCCCTTCCCGCAAGCCGGCCTTTTCAAAAGATATCAAATCTTCACATCATGCTCTAGTAGCGTTGAGACATAATAGTTATCGCGCTGCTAGCAGAGGCTGGTCAAAACACAACATAAATTAGGGGTTATAGGCAGGTTGGCCATATGTTTGTGCAATAGATACGGTGTCACATTATACATACACTCGCCTTGGCAGTTTCATGCCTATCAAACAATCTCTTCAGCACTTCCTCCTCCAGAAATAACACCCATAGCCATCGTTCTGCTACTCGTCCCACTCGTTGTTGTCCGAGTTCCTGCCGTAGTGGTCAGTGCAGCAGGCTTTGGTATCTTTTCCAAGCTGGTGTTTTCCGAGAATGTCATCCTTTTCTCCTCCGCTGGACTTTCTGGCTCGTAAGAGTTGGTTAAATGTACCGGGAACATTTCCAGTGAATTTACAGGGGATGTTCTTGTTTCATGGTTCACTGTGTAAGAGGTACCTTTCTGCGGGTGGGAATTGCGCTGGTACTTCATCGTGGTGAGAACTTCTTCATGATGTGTAGCTGCGTCAACGCTTCGCGAGACAATAATGACGATGAGAGCCGGTACAATGCCCTTATTGAAGAAGAGAAAAGTTAGCGTCAATGATTGTATCTTAGAAGCAGAATCACTGACCGATAATTGAGAAATGATATCAAGCATCGGTATAATAGCTGAAGTATTGATCAGGTACAAAAGAATTGCTACAATCTACATAAGGTCAGCATGAATCAGTGGGTATCGATCATCGAAGAAGATCAGACTGACCCAAGCAAGCAGGTAGAGGGCTCCCGACTCCAAGACGCCGTAGAAAATTGTTCGATATTTGTGCGGCATACCATTGACACCCAAAGCTTTTTGAATCTCGCGATTGTGCCACCTACATTCCCAAAAAGTCGAAGTTGAGCAGGGGAGGTAACCGGATAACCGGATTCGAACAGGCTCCAGAGTATTCGAAGAGCTCACCATATCCGACCAGCAATCATTCCAGTACACATTAGATTTGTGAGTACAATGCAGACAGCAAGTAAGATTGCCCATTTCTCAACAGTAGGTCCAAAGAGATCCCCAAAATTAGATGAGGTGGAGCTATCGACAGTATTCATGGACCAGCATACGAGATATCCTGAAGCTGAAAAGTCAAAATTCCTCTCAGTTCTTTGAATTGGAATGACTGGGAGTCGGCCGAGAAACACAAACTGGTTGAAAGGATGACTAGGATTATTGGAAAGATAACCACATAAAGTCTCTGGCCCCATAGGATCCATACACGCCATATCAGGATAGAATCGGCACATGCACACTTATTGCAGGGTTAGATAATACATGATTGAGACAAGATACGACATACATTCGTCCATTCGATAGCCAGCTGCGCAATGGTATATGGAGCGGCTCCGAGCCTGTTGAATTCCGTCTCAGCGTTGTCGTATATCGTGAAAGCCAGGTAGTTTTGGTAGAATGCGAGCGATATATGGACCGTCACCATACAGTATTGAAAGATTGTCACTGCTCGAATTGATTGCACTGAACGCCTGATTGCTGGTCTTTGCCTGAAGTAATTTGTTGAAATATTAGTCCTGATTTGAGTTGACAGTGGTACGCCATGTGCGCACCTGTAGTTCACGAGTAGAGCCATGAATAGAACAGAGTACATTCCTGAAGTATATTATTGAATAATTCAGGTAATCTCATTGAAAACATCAGACCATAGAAGCATGTCTCGCAGAACAGCGAGATGAATTGCCCTTGAACTACGGAGAGCCCCATGGTTGACTGGTGAAAAGAAAGGCGATAATGATGCGACGACAGGCCGAGCAGGCTGTGGAACAAAAGCCAGAAGGTGCTACAAAAGTCTAGTCCAACGGCGGGCGACTATTCCGGCGCAGAAAAAAATGATCATCTGGAAGGAGATAGAGTGATATGAACATCAAACCGAATAGATTGGTGATTTTATGAATGTTGTGCAACCTCGTGAAACGTGAAGGTTAGCCTCTGTTAGCCTCAAGATGAAACCTGACTTCAAAATCGACGGAGTTTTCTCTGAATGTATGGCCGGGTGTGGCCCTATACAAATACCTCGTACATGCTGTGCTATGACCCGCCATCCAATATACAGAATGAGAAGTGTACTTATGACTTTAAGCAACAGTTACGACGAAAATCAAGGGAGGAGCTGGGAGGAGTCGGTAGTTGATTGGTATTGTTCGGTACTATCAAAGTCCAATCAAAGGGCTAAAGAAGTCGAAGTAAGGGGGACGAGGCTACGAGCGAATAACTCCCGAGCACTGCCACTTTTTGATCAAGTTGATGAAAAATTGATGGCCGATCATCCCGGTAAAACGCCTCGAATTTCAAACCTTCTCCGCAATAACACAAGGCTGGTTTCCCAGTGCTAAGTTACAGGCTTTCTAGTTTTCTTCACTTTTGCTATGCTGGGACGATTATGGGCCAAATACTGGGACCCTAAAGGCAAGGTGAGCTTCGAGCTCGAATTGTGAAGAATATATACTCATCACAATGTATATTGTAGCATTGTTATGTGGTCAGTGAAATTATCATCGAATGTCCGAACTTTGACTTTCAGAAATAACCTACCACCTCACAGACAGGGGGATCGTCTGGACTGGGTCTTGCGGTGGCAAAGTTACTGGTGTTAAAGGGAGCACATGTATCGGTTGTGTCGAGAAATGCGCAGAGACTAGAGAGTGCGATGAAGGAGCTTGAGGTACATCCAGGTCATTGAACATACAGACGTCCACTTCACTGTTAATACGTTCTACCACTAGACTGTTCGTATATCCCAGGACCAAGTCCTCAAGTCCTATTCCTATGACCTCATCACAGCTACCGGTGCTCGCGAGGCTCTCGATGCCGTTTGCGAACCACACCAAGGAAGAAATCCTGATGCTATATTCATGTTGGCTGGCTCATGTCATCCGCGCTTTTTTATTGAAGAGACGGAGGAGACGATGAAAACGCAGATGGATCAGACATATTGGGTGCAGGCATGGACCGCCCTCGAGGCCTCGAAACGTATGGTTCGCGACAAATCAAAAGGGAAAATCGTGTTTCATTCGGCCTACATTGGATACATCACACTTATTGGATATGCTGCGTATGGTCCGGGAAGGATGGCTATAAGAGGTCATATACCTTAACCGAGGTCCCTTGACTTAATATACTGACAGAAATACTATATCCTAGCACTTGCTGACACACTCCGTCAAGAATTCCTTTTATACGACATCGACATTCACATCGCTTTCCCTGGAACAATGTACACCCCCGGATATGATATCGAGAATGCTACTAAACCTAAGATTACTCTCAAGATTGAGGAAACGGATCCCGGTGTAACAGCCGACCAATACGCCAAGGGCTTATTACAAGGAGTGCAGAGCGGTGATTTTCATATATCTCCCGATCTATTAGGAAACATCTTCCGTGCTTCCATGAGAGGTGTTACACCATCAAACAATTTCTTCGTTGATTCGTTGTGGAACTTCATCGGTTGGGTCGGTTGATTTCACATTTTTTATGTACATGTTTGATTGACAGACCGCACTCGGTTTAGGTCGGTCTTCCGATATGGCGTATGTCCGTTGACTCTACTGTCAAAGGACACAGAAAAGAACATGAAGAGTACCTTTCAAACAAGGGCTTCTGTATGTCCTACATATCCGTCCCGGTGTCGTAAGACAGGTACTAACGAATGGTGTTAAAGATTCTTCAAGTAACAAGTCATTCACACAATAACATTTCTGGTCGCAGATAACAGACGGAAACACGTCAATGTACTTATATACCCTGGACAAACCCTCCAAACTTCCACTGATTTCGTACTACATATCCACTGGCACTTCATGATAAGAGGCTATAATAGCAGTCATTGTCGTTTTTTATCTCGTCAAACCTTTGAGGGCCTCTGGCAATCCACTCGGGTCCGAAGTAGCTACTACTCTACCCTCTTGAATGACTGCTATCAAATGCTCCTCCGGGCGGTCAAGCACTGTCACATCTTCCAATGGATTGGCATTCAATATGAGCAAATCTGCGTATGCCTCCGGCGCGATGGTACCCAGGAGGTCAGCTTTGTTAAGCATTTTGGCTGAATCAGTGAAGATAATTTGTATCATCTGTCTGGTGAGAGAATTCCACGAACGCACCTGCATTTGTCGTAGCGTGTCGTAAGATTTCAGGGGAGGAAAGAACAGTAGCGCGAACCGTGAATTCTTCTGTTTGCAAAGCTTGCATTGAGGTGAGAAGGTCTGACCCGCTGATATGAACATGGGGTCAATTATTTAGGACTGCGGATAAACAAGGGAATGGTTGAAGGAAGTGCAAGCTTACTAGCAAATTGTCACGCCTGCTTTCGAGGCAATTTTCAATGCTTTCAGACCTTGCTTCATCACTTCTTCATTCTTCGCTTGCCCTGACGGAGGTAGGAAGTTCTCGAATGGTGGCCTAGTCATAATGGAGTAGCAAGACAGAGTTGGTGTTAGCTATTGACAGTCAGAGCTTGCTCGAGGAACTTCGATGGTGAACGAAAGACATACATATATTCCATTAGTCGCCATTCTGGAAACAGACATCTTGAAGATAAGCATGCCAAATAGTAGAATGATAGAGAAGAATTTATTTACAAATTCGCCGTAGGTTCGTCGATAAGGTTTCCGTGTTCAATTCCTTGCACACCGTTTTCGATAGCATGCCGAATGGATTCAACTGTGTACGCATGAGCAGTGGCTATTCAGAGATTCATCAACGGATCATCATATAGGTCGAGAGCATTAAGAGTACATCTCTTTCCCCCCATTTGCTTGCAAGTCGTCGTTATGGCGCGAATCTCTTCTGCTGTATACTGGACGGATTCGATGGCATCGGTTTCGGAAGCGACGCCTCCACCAATCATGATTTTGATGACTGGGGTCAGAGGAGAGACTTGATCAGATGAAGAGGAGGGAGAGCACAAGATGCAACCTACAATCAGCACCACCTTTAAGCTCTCCCCTTACAGCACTCAGTACTGCTGGTACACCATCCGCTACACGAGCAAAGAGGCCAACATCTCCACCTCCGCAGCATCCCAGTTCGTGTCCACCAGAGAGCGCAGGAGCAAAGTCGCCGTGCCCACCTGGTACTCACTATTTAGAAAGATCTCCAAGAGGGATTATACGAAAAATTCGAGACATACCAGTTTGAGAAAGAGCTTTACCACATTGGAACAATCGAGGACCGACAATCAGTCCCTCCTGGATAGCATTTGCCAAGACTTTGGTTGCACCTCCGGTATCACGCACAGTCGTGAAGCCTCGCTGGAGCATTTCTTTGGAAAAATATGGATTTTTTTATGATTAAAAAAGAGATTCTACAACAAACCAACCCTTCAAGTTGTATGTGGTACGCAGATGAACTTCCTGTGCGCTGACGCGCATTAGTTCACTCATAGTCTAAGCGTAGGTAAGTTGAAGATACCAGAGGTAGAGCATATGCCATACCTTCACTCCTGCCACAGCTGTTACATGGACGTGGCAATCAATAAGGCCTCTGAAAAGCGCCCAGTCGTTGTTGTTTCCAAGATACGTGATATTCTGACATACGGGCAAATGTATGCACCCTTGAGATCTACCACCGTGACTTCCTCTTTATCACTGGGATTTTCATCTTCCTTGACTGTAGGCCTTACTTCAACGAACTTTCCATTGTTCATTACTACTGTGTGCTTCAACGCGGTCTGATTACTGTTCGAACCAAGTAGCGACCCAGATGCAGGATCTACGACGAGGGCGTTGATAAGCCTTATCGAAGGAGGGGGACCCGGAATCCAGGGCTTGATAGCTAATTTTGGGAGTCTGTATACGAAAACTTACAAGGATGTCGACAGAACCAGCATGAATAAGGCGGCTCACAAGCTGGGACGAGTTTCTGTTGGTGCTCCAGGATAGAGGGCTTTGGTAGTCATGATTAAGATGAGATTGTACAACGTCGACGAAGAGAAGGATCACATGCTGTGAAAAGTTGATACGAAATTGAAGACGTTCCAAGTATCATTCTCGCGAACGCATCATCAGTTGTACGACGCTTGCGTGTAGACACAGAAGGTACTACGTTAAGCTACAGTATTCACTGCTAGACGCATCGTGCGTGATACTGCAAAGAAAAGAAACGACACGGCCATTTGGCGCCCGTTTGGCGCCAATCACCGTCAAACACTCCCTCCCTCCTTAATTCCCTCTTCCACTGTCTCTGTTGCTGGTCGCATACTCAGCTGCAGCTATACCCCTCCGGTATCTGGTATCTTACATACTCCGAACGGACTCCGTAATTGTCAGGAACTATAGGTAAACGATGAACCAGTTGTCGGGTCTTCAGACTCAACTGCGAAAAATTCCAACTCCTCTTGCGATCACACTTGGTGTTATATGTGGATTTCTGCTCGCCAAGCTGTCGTCATGGACCTCGGTGCGCGGGCTGCACTATCTTATTTGCGAAATCCCTGACTCGTTACTTTCAGAACACAACGCCGATTTGGAGGAGTGCTCATACACCAGCAAGTATTAGGCAGCATAGCAAGCAGCCGATACAGCTTCCAACGCCGGATCAGAGATACCGCGTTCTGGATCTCTTGACTACTCTCACACCGCACTACACGAGAGAGTGCTCTTCTAGTGTTCAGCCTCTATATGCACAACAACTCTTGGACCGTTATGCTCCTTTGTTTGGGCACAAAACGCCCTCCCAGAAATCCTGGCTCCACAGTCTTGGTCTCTCGTCCGATGACCCGTACATCGAAAATCCGCGACGAGACATCATGCCGAGCGAGCACAAATACTTTTTCGCTATTAACCTTTACAATTCGTTTGATGTAATTCCCGACCTGTTTGCCACTCTTTTCCGCGTTGCTGCTATCCTTGGATATCACAATGTCTTCGTCTCTATTTACGAAAATGGTTCAACCGATCAGACCAAGGCACTTCTACGGATTTACGACGCCCTCACACGCGCAACCGGCATGCGAATTACTATTCGTACGTCTATGCGTACTCGAGGTGCTTTCAACCACCGTATCGAATACCTTGCAGAGGTCCGAAATTCTGCTTTTGTTCCGTTACACGAGCTTCGTGATGCCGAGGGAGAATATTTCGACACTATCGTTTTCATGAATGATATTCTTCCTTGTGTCGATGACATTCTCGAGCTCATCTGGCAATCTCGCCGTAACAATGCCGGAATCACATGTGCCGCAGACTACATGTACCACGACGAAATTGGTGCTCCTGTCTTCTACGATAACTGGGTCGCTCGAGATATCAATGGAACCGCACTGGAGAATGCACCTTTCGAAATGATCTTTCACCATTCCGAATCCTCTCAGCGCTTCCAGGCTCATTTGCCGGTACAAGTCCAAAGTTGCTGGAATGGAATTGCGGTGTTGGACCCTGCGCCGTTCTACACCCCACCACATGTTAAATTTAGAATGGCGAAGATAACCGAGGGAGAGTGTTCTGCGAGTGAATGTTCGTTGATCTGTAATGACTACTGGCAAACGGGCTACGGGCGAATCATGATGGTGCCCAGAGTCAAGTTGGCTTACGATCGAGTGCGTAGTTCTTCTTCCTGCCTTCTTATATTCCTTATGCTCCTTGTAGAAAGTGTACGATATCATTCATCCTGATCGACGAAACTTTACTGCTATCCGAGGCTACGTCCGCCTAGGGGGGCTTCCTGATAATCCCCGAACCGACCCTCAGGACCGATCTTGGTTCGGCCCTCACGATAGATTGTTTACGGAGGAAGAAAGCGAGCCAGTGAATTTTGTTCCTGGGCCCAATCATGGTGAGCTTCAATTAGCCTTTTTGACGATTTGTTGCTCAATCTTCTGCCGGTCGTTATCAAGTCTGGTGCTGGGGCTGGGACGGGGCAGGAGACCTTGAGGGACCCGATGTTGACCCCATCTGGGAGGAAATGTCGAATAAGTCACGAAGCCCAGACGCTGTTGTCGTCAGACACGATCGTAATATCGTTCTGTAGCACATTTCTATTCGAAGGAGGAGGAGCTCGTGAAAAAGCGGGATATGCGATGTAAGAACAGCATTTGCTAGAAATAATTGCTCACACTTCAAGGCCTTGTGATGAAGCACGCCGCGTTACGGTGCATCTTGGTGGGGTTCGTGGAAAGTCCCTCGCGAAAGACTGTCAGGGCGTTTAAGGATTGGACAGGGTTTACTTGAGATCTGTTTCCCTTTGCATAAATGCATGTTTACAGTATGGACATCCAGTGCTCGTTTTTGTTACTTACTCGTATTCGAATGGTTTAAATTGTTGATGGAACTTCCTTATGACAAGAGGGCCTCTGGCCTGCGGTGAAGCGCCGTAATTCGAAATGGAAATGTCAAAGCAGTATATATACCGCCTAAATTAGTAAGACCACGTATTATGACGCAGTTTCTTCATTCACCATCACTCCTACATATATGGAACCTTTTCTCGAAGAATTACGGCTCATTGAATGCTCATTGCTTCCCACTGAAGTGTTCCTTTTCCTAGAGCATTGCAATGGCTGGGCGGAAGCTCTTCAGTCTTATGCGTCATTCGGACATAGCGATTCTCTTGAACAGTTGGATCTTCCTTTGCCGGGTTTTCATATCGGATTGGAAAACTACAATGTCTGGTTTGAGGTTACGCTGCCACTTTCAACATCTGATAAACAAAACCATACCTTGGTTTCAGTGAAGGGAGAAAGTATTTCTAGGGATCAACAAGAGAATTGGCAGCGAATTATAAAAGAGAGGCTCAGAGATATCGGAGACTCGGAGTATGTTCTCAGGTCGTAGCTTAAGCATCATAGGGAGACTTTTCTAACAGTCTCTTTGGTATGCTCAGATACCCCATCTACCAGCTGGTTACCTCCCATCTTCTTCCGATGTTACACGAGGAACTTGATAGAAAGGTTTCAGAGACAATACCTGCACAAGGAGAAGTTTCATCAGAACGAAGTTCAAATTTCATTCTCTCAAACACCATTCACCATGCCTTATTTACCTCTCATCACCTTGTCTCACCAACCAAGCGACGAAATCTTCAGCAGTGGTCTTTGTCGCTCTCCGTCTCTGGCTTTGCCAAGGTTGGTTATCCAGGTGTGATCTATGCCGAAGGTACACAGGAAAATATCGAGGAATTTGTTGATAATGTCAAGGCCATGCAATGGCTTGCGCTCAGACTGCGGTTTATGGAACCCGTCCCAAAAGAAGGAGGATCGGGATACGATGCTCTCGGTCGGCCCCATTGGAAAGAATTTCAGAAGGTTGGAGACATAATGGGGGAAATGCGAAGAATTGGAAGAGAAAAATTCGTGTTGGAAATGGGCATTGGAAGCAGTGTTGGCAAGGTCGGGTGACTGTCAGTACCAGTACGGTCAGTGACTGTCAGTGATTTCTGACCTGACCGTAAATTTCTGATCTGACCTTGACTGTGGCACATCAACCAGGTGTCCGCATGCACCGCTGCTTGAACACCACAACTAATGTTGCTTATTCTTTGCTACATACACATAGAGTACAGAAAAGGGTGAAATCAACAAAATGAAGGCTATGAATCATATGAGGGCCAAATGTCTAATTAATTGCAATAATAATACTTTCAACATTCTCTGCATACAAGCTTATAATCATCAGCATCATCAGCCATTGCTTCCATATAACCTGCAATGTTGAAGCACCTTTTATCATCACTATTAGGGGAAGTACTGCCTTCAACATCTCCTGACGCTGGATTAGTTATTACAAGTACTAGGACAATATTGGGATTTGTAGTACTTATTAGGCTTCCGAGTCTGTATAGGCCTACTACATTGGCGCCTGAATCACATGATGATATAAGTGTCACTTTTGTATTTAGCAGTCAACTCCTTTCACTCCTTTCCAGTTTCATCTCCTCGTTGGATGCATAGGCGAGGAAAGACTCAAGCCCATATATCTGCACCATCTCCCAACAGAATGGGCTCGGATAATGAAAAGTTTTCACGCCTTCCTCAACGTCCGTTGGGCGTTACCAATCGAATATGGGTTGTCGTGGGCGTGGTTATCTTTATTCTTGGATGTACACATTATATTCTGCCTTCGACGCACAGCACAGGGAACCTGAGTCCTTACTCCAACTCCAACTTGAAGGCGAAGAATTACCTCAATACGACGGAGCCTCAAATAAATCCTTTTGACTTTTGTCCCGCGTATGGCCCTGGGGATGAAATTGGCGCAAAATACGGCTCACTTGTGCTCTCGCAAAGCCGTATACATCTCGGAAGCAGTGCTCGAATACAGAGAGTTCTCAGTCGAGCTTTGGCCGGACAGCCTGTAACCATCAGTATTCTAGGAGGCTCAGGTGAGCACCGCCTAACATTCTTGCTCTTCTCCGCCCCTTAATTCAATTATGCTATTTAGTATCAGCGTGCCATGGTGCTGGAGATGATCCTATATCTCCTAGATGTTATCCGTCCAAGTTTTTCCAGTGGTGGAACAGCGTTTTTCCTCATCCAGCTTCCGAACTTACCAATGGCGCCATTCGCCGAACCAACTCCGCCTACTTTGCATACTGTAGCACGCACCACATCCCGGATGTCACAGACCTGATTATTGTTGAGCTCGACGTAGACGACGCACCGTCAGTTTTTTTTTGGCACTTATCTCAATTTCATCTGACCATCGCACTTTACGTATAGTGACGCGGAAACCACTGAACATTTCGAGACACTCATTCGATCTCTGCTAATTCGCCCAGACGCGCCAGCTGTTCTTTTGTTGGGTCACTTCTCGCCTCAAATTCATAGTGCGTACGGCTTTGTCGGTCCTGATCACTGGCATAACGTTGTGGCACAATTCTACGATGTTCCCCACATCTCCACTAAATCAGCACTCTTTACGGATTACATGAACGATCCCGCTTCTATCACGAAGTACTACATTGACCCCGTCCTCGCCAATCCCACAGGGCATGAGCTGCTTTCTGACATTCTTATCGCTTATTTCCAATCCCAAATATGTACTTCATGGGCAGTCCTTACTGGATCCTCATACGATACCGTGCCTCAAAGGCATGCAGACTCCGGCGCAGGAGACAATCCCCACGGCCTTTTCGGTGGCATGGGTCAACGTAAAGGTGTTGTTCCAGAACCCGGAATGGCAAAAGGGAAGGAGGATGTCGATGTCGACGGCAACAGAATCAAGCTTGAATTACCTGATACCTCGAAGGCCTACGTCCCTCTATTACACGTCCCTCCTGGTCGTATGAACACCAAGCCAAACGACGCACGCCCTTATGAAGAAATATCGCCCTATTGTGTCAGCGCGAATGACTTGGTCAACCCACTTCCTCTTTCATTATTTTCTGGGTCTGGATGGTTTTCATACCATCCTACCGGTGCTTCCGCAGCTGGCGGGGCCGCACTGGAAACAAAGGCACACTATTGGTATTCTTCTCTTCCAACGAGCAAACTAAGAATTCCTATCCTTGTCGGCGCTGGCGATATTGGTGTGTACTACATTCAAGAACCTCAGAAGGATGTCGGGGAGGGTAGCGGTGTTCAATGCTGGGTCGACGATAACTATGCCGGTGCGAAAACTCTGCACAATTCTGCAGAGATAGGCGAGCCAAAACCAAAGTAAGTGTCCTTTTTGACAGTGATGGGCAAGTTTTAAGCGTGATTGTCAGACTATTCATGATCGACCATTTCGTCTCTCGCGGCAATCATTTTGTCGAATGTCAGCTCATGGGCGAGGAAGGTCAAGGCGTGACCATGTTCAGAATCATTGGCATATTCTCTTCGTAATAACATTTCCTCCTGTGCCCTATACTGAGCCACCATGGTTTTCATTCCGATGGTCTCATTTGACTGACCTCAACGAACTATTTGCGAGCACCTCAGGCTGGTAATATATGTGTGCTGTACATGGACTAGGTGATTGGCTGGAACTTTGCTACAAAAAGGAAAATGATGCTGGCGTTGCCTACATGCACTCTGCTTTGTGTCATAGGTCGAAACCTATAGGCTTTCGTTATGTGCGTATGGAAAGGCACGTCATTGTACAACTCTTTATTGGGTCACAGGCGTAGAATTCTACATAGACTTATGCTCTTGGGTATCTTACTTCTGTACTTAAACGCTTTCGCTCATACATTCTTTTGGTTCGGTCTCCTAATTAGGAAGGGACGGGCCGGTTGATGAAAATTCCGATTTTGACGACAACCACCATGTCCTCGTCCTCGGTATCCCCTTCAACCTCAAGATCACCAAGTTCTGAGCCGCTGAAGGAAAACTTGGTCTCAGAAAGCAGCTCCAAAGATCTCTCTTCTCATTCTTTCCTCAAAGACACTGAAGAAGGCCCAACTACTCAGGAATCTACTGAAGAGCATTCTGAGAAAGACGCCGAAAGTTCAGAGCTTACTACATCTGGCGCTGCTATCCCAGCCTCAGAAGCTTCCTCTACACCTTGGCAGGCTATATACTCGCCACAGTATAGTGCCTACTACTTCTTCAATTCAGAAACGAACGAGACTACCTGGGAGAATCCTCTTGCGAAAGCTTCGGATTCAACAGCCCCGAATACAAGACTCGAAAGCCCGACAGAGCCCTCAATTTCAGCACATACTCCTGCAGAAGGGGCGTCTAATAGTACAACATTGCCATCGTACGATGCTCTGCAGGCCGCCGCCATCGCTCAGGGCATTGATCCATCCCTTGCCCATCTGGATCCGTCTTTAGCTGGACCTATGCCAAGCTCGAGCTTAGGAGCATACGGTGCTGCAGCGAAATTCAACGCTCGCACAGGCCAGTTCACTCGTGTAGACGCTAGAGATCCGTCGCATTTGTCAGAGTATGAAAGGGCAAAGAGAATGAGCGAGTTCTATTTCGATGTGAATGCTTGGGAGAAGCAGAGGGTGCAGGAACAGGAAACAGAGGCGGCGGAAGGGAGTGAAAAGAAGCGGAAGAGGCCAAGTAAGAAGGATTTGGTAAGTAATGTGATTTGTACATTTCCTCTGGGTTTTTATTCACTACTTGTTTAGGAAAAATTCAAGGAACAGAAGCGGCAGAAGAAAATTGCGAAGACTGCATGGCTCAGAACCTGATTAACTTGCTTTGTGCGCGGTTGTATCCACTTAGAGCGTGTAATCGTAATCCACTCCGTCCTATCTGAAATATGATCGTCGTGTTTTCCCTTCATGGCTATGCGCCGTTCTCACATCCTCAACGGTGGTACGGTACATTAGCTCGGTTCCTCCGGTGAGTCGTTCCGTCTTTCCCAGTTTCTGTGATTCGTACACACATGAAATACAGAGTAATCAGTGGAGCGAAAAATAAACCCTCCAACTCTAGCTTTTATTTCAAAATCTATTGGTTCCCATATCTACACACCACACACACTCCATTTATTGACTTCGTCATAGGTGACCTCCGAAATCTTGAAACAAATAACGCAATTTTTTCTCGTGTCTGCATTTGTCTGCATACGACGTGAGGCCAAAATCACTGATTGCGAGTGGGTTTTCACTATCCTTGCTGCACGGTTGCAGGGAGCACCGCCGAGGTCAAAGCTAGTTCTACCAACTCGTCGACGTCACTGATCTAACGGGACACTAACCCCGAGCCCCCGAACATGTGTACCCCTCCGACTCCACAATTCAAACTCTCGGAATAGGGCTCCATGATGGACACTATTTCCTTCTCACACCAAACATTTTCTTTGTTCTTAACCTCCATGAATACCTTTTGTCTAACATACCCACCCGGAAAATAAAATCCATGAGCGGGTGAGTGATTCTGTGTGGATCGTCTTTTGGACCTCGTTAATTCAGCATTAGTGGTCCAAGCAATGATTCTCCATCCTTCTCTTCTACCAATATATCTACAGCCTCTTCGTCCTCGTACACGATCGAAGCTAGTACAACACCCTTCATATCTGCTTCTAGTGTTATTTCGACGGATACAAGTCTGCCTTCGATTACAAGCACGACTAGTTTACCAGCTAGCAGCTCTCAGCAACCGACGAGCAGTATAGCAACCAGTATCGCTGCCTCAGATTCTTCGGCCCTTCTTTCTAGTAGCAGTTCGGAACAAACATCCAATGAAAGCAGCAGCACGGGCAGTTCTTCGTGGTCTTCATCTGGAAGCTCTTCCTCGACTTACTCGAACGCGTTATCTACCACTACTTTGTCGACAGATATATCCTCTTCCAATCCTAGCAGTTCTATTAGCGATAGCCCGTCTTCCGCTACGAGCTCCCTAGTCACGGAAACTCCGGCTCCATCAACTTTATCTTCAGCTGCCACGATTTCACCGTCAACCTCTGCAGTTATAACTTCTTCTATTCCACAACCTTCTACCACCTCCGTTACGGATACAATTACATCCGCCACACCTATATCCACTGCGTCTACGACGGTCTTTTTCACCTCTACAGAGACTATCGCATCGGATACGATGACAGACACCACCATGCCAACATTTACAACCTCCGCTGAATCAAGTAACCCTTCCACTGCAAGCAGTTTGTCGGAGACCCATTCCGGCACGGAGTTCTCTACTTTGACCGGCTCTCTAGCTACAGAAACTCCGATATCCTCTGCGACCTTATCTTTCGACACTACAGATACCAGGACTCCTGTATCGACTTCAGCTACAGACACAAGCTCTTCAGTTGTTATATACCCCTCCTCTACCTCCACCACAAATACAGTAATGTCCACCACTCTGTCTCCTACATACTCTCCCTCGGATGCAACGTCTTCGACCATTTCCACGGCGCCTGTCTCCTTCTCTTCTTCCGAGACTATCTCACCAAATCCTTCCCCCACAGAGACCACTGGGACCACGGAGATCATCTCCGATACGGTGACATCTACATCATCTCTTAGTTCAACAGTTTTGAGTACATCTTTGGACTCTACGTTCCCTGTCTCAGTTTCTGGAATCTCAAGTACTCTATCTTTGTCTTCCTCGTCTGACGTGGACTCTGTTTCGATATCCACAACGACTCTCATTTCAAGTTCTAATTCAGTCACCTCCTATCCGAATGCTACGTTCTCTACTTTATTTTCCGAGACTAGGTTTTCTGCAACCTCTCTCTCGACTACTTCTTTAGCCACGTTGGCGACGACCACTAGTGTTTTGCTGTAAGTCTCTCCCATCTTGTACGAAATTACCTGACTCGTTCCAACCAGTACACCAACAACAAGTTCTACACAAACATCTGTGCTGACCTCTGAAAATCTTAGTACAGCTGCAGCCATTTCAACGGTGACGATGACAGGTGTCGCTTCTGAGTCTGCTTCAGGTTTGACTTCTGCACCCACAAGTAAACCTGTCGAAGTGGTGATAACTGCGACACCTAGTGCGAGTATCGCGTCAGAGTTGGAAACCTTGACAGAGTTAACCACGGAATTCACAACTTCGACTCTTCCTGACGGTCAATTAACCACCATACCTACTCACACTGGCACTACGACTATCGTCACTCCATCGCCTACAGGAAAGATCGAGCCAAATCCGTGTGTACTATTCTACCTCTCTAACACGTTCACAACCAAGTACTAACGCTCTTATTCGATAAATTCACAGAATCCTTCGGAACAAGGCCGCTGTCGTTGGTGTCATCATTGCTGGTGTACTCGTTATCGTCGGTGGTATCTTAGTCCTCCTATACGCACTCCAGAAACGCAAAAAACGTGTCGTTTGGCGGACTAAATCCCCCGACAAACCCTATACTGAACGCCCTGGCCGCGTGCTCATTCGAGGTCATTCGCCAGACGCTGGAAACTTTCGTCGTCCGTTAGCAGACCAAGAATGGCAGCCTCCATTAATATCAGAAGTAGGAGAGGATTTTGAAAGAGACGATGAGGATGAGCAACTTTATTTTCAAGGTCCGATGACTTTGCCTATGGTGCAGAAGGAGGAATATGGAAGTATAATGGGTGCTGTTCATAGCTATGGTTTAGTTGGCAATGACGACCCAGAGTCAAGCTTGTCGTCGTCGTCGATTGGCCTGCGTCTTCCAAAGGCAGGCGGAGACGAGATCGGCCGTTTGATATCGTTCGAAGAAAATAATGAGACGATTTCCCCAACTGCGACGCAGGCTGGCGAATTCAATCACGGATGGGTACAAGCAGACGTATCGACCCCGACAGACCCCTTCGTAGATCCCGATCCTGGTCCGAATTCGTCAAACAGCGCGATGCGTTCGCCCGGTACTTTGAAGTACAGACCCCTATCTCAATCCAGCAGTGTCGGCGGAACGCGGGTCTTCTCTCCTTTGTCGCAGTTATCCAGCCCCACAAGGGCGATACCTGACAGGCTCCGGGGAGGGACCAATGACTCTATTGTGGGCCTATCATCATCACCAGTAAATGATACACTCCCATTCAATCCTTACACTGATTTAAATCACTCCTCACGTCCATCTTCCCTCCTCAACCCCCCTATACGGCCCAAATTCGTTGGAACTCTTACGGACCTTGTGATGAATTCATCTCAATCATTTTCAGAGCCTCCGGCTCTCCCGCCTATACCACTCGTTGCATCGCCCAGTCCAGGAGAGTCTATGGACTCGTATCATCCTGATGGGCTATTGGATCCTGCGCTGTTAGAGTCGAGATCGTTGCAGAGTACGGACTCGGGATCGAGGATAGGCAGGGAACCGTCTTCGGAGAGTTTAGTCGATCATGTTGATTATACGAGGCCTATCAGCTCAGTGAGTAACAGAGTAATGGACTATGCTTTCAACATCGCCTGCGTCGTTGTTTTGTTGCCTGTTTGCGTTGGATTGTTTGCTGACGCATTTCGTTCGTTTTAGATAATATTCCATCAACCTCCGACGGTAGAATCATATATGGAAGGCGTTGAGGAGGAGGATAGGGAATTGAACGCCCACGCCGAGATGGACGGGTCCGCCGCTGTCCGGGCTTACCACGATAAATTGCTTGGGTCCAGGCGAAACTCCTAAATTGGGTTCGATATGCATACTGAATCAATGACTTTTTATGAGGACACTTTGAACTTTTTTTCGAACTGACGATCTGCTTCGCTTTGCACACGACATTTATAATACTGTATCGTACTGTATAATATTTCCCCTTTCGAACATACAGTATAATACCTTTCCTTTTGCCTATACATGACTATCAGACTGAGTATTTAATTAGATTCAATCGAAGATATTCAAATTCAAATATCGTTATGCAATGTGAACCTTCAATAATTTGCATCTCAAGTCCAAATCTTTGTACACTTCACGAGAGAATGAAAGGTTGTGTGCTTTTCTAGAGTGTCGTCCTTCATAGCCTTCAGCCCTTCAGCGAGAGCACAATAATCCTCAGGAGCTACTGGCGCATGTCAACTGGATTGCTTATTATCAAAGGGTTTGATCATTACTACGAGTAGCAGATCATCATAATCCTCAGCGAGAGACGTGCATGTCAGTAGTTTGGGAGCAAGCCCTTTGTCTGCCATCCATTTATTCACATCTCTACCGTATCGCCTGACAAGCTTGAACGATTGGGTATCACCTCAAACGGCCTTGAAAGTGGCAGAAGAAGGGACACGTTATAGCGGTTGCACGTAGACGAATGAGACGGTTTTGCCGTCAAGGGAAAAAGTGTTGATACAAGGGCAGAAGCGAGGGTCGACGCGATGAACAACGGGGGAAGGTAGATTTTGGTAATATTCCTTGAGATCCTCTATTTACAACCGGAGAGCGTACAGAAGCCGAGCAACTTGTAAAACTTGATTATCATCTAGAACGCGAGCACAACCGAGCCAGTCGTAAGTAGAAAGCCGTTGGATTATGGATATTTACACGGGACGTCAAAACGGCGCCCATAATGACTAGCCAGGGCCCAGCTAAACTGACGAGAAAAGCCGGACAGCGTGAACTTTCACGGATTGCAGGACGCTAGAGTATAAGGCCGATAGTGTCATGCAGTACAATCGCGTTCACTTACTTCTTGGTAACAATAGAACCTGGCATAAGAGAACGAAGCCTGTACAGATGGATTAGAGCCACCACCACCACCAAGTTCACCTTTGACCTCGACTGATACAGGAACTGCATTGACGCTCTGAAAGTCAGATGATGTTTTATCTGCGTTCTCTCAGGTGAGAGACCGAGGATCTCAGCGTCCTCAGCAATGGCCAGTGTGGCCTTTGAAGCGGGGTTAGGAAATTATTCAAGCGCGGCGATCAAAATTAGTAGGATGATTCAACTAAAAGTCTGTCAGTCTCTGATACGAGATGAGAAATATAAATATGTATCAACTAGCCTTGAACACTTCAGCAGCGAAAGCGTGATGATTCTTGGCGTACTTGGCAGCCAAGGCTGCTTCGAGGACGTCGACTAAAAAAGTGTCAACGTCTGTGGTAGATCTCCTGGAATCAAAGGGCCCCTGATGCTTGAGAGCGGCAGCATGATAAAGTTTCTGCCATGGTGGTATTAATAAAGGAAGACAGGAGAAAGCTGAGCCGTATTTTTTTTTCAAAGTTATTGTTATCCCGGCCCGGGCTTCCGATGATATCGAACCATTAGTTTCTACGTTTCGTCCTTCCGTTCGAATGGAGACTACTGGTGGAGGAAAAATTCACAGACGCAAGTCGAGTAAGGACGATGAAGACAACATGCTGGCCGTAAACGTGGATAACTTGAAGACGTCAACGTCAACGTCAACGTCGAATGCTCCGCCATCTCCAACACCTACGAGACCAGCGCCACCACCACCTCCTCGTTCACCACTTTCTCCTCGTACGGGAAATTCACCATGGCCATCATCATCCTCATCACAGACGCCTACTATACCTCGCGAACGCTCACGAGTTCACTCAAGCCCTGCACCTCCACCTCTATTGGCTCATTCACGGTCGATGTCTATCTCTGTTCCAAGTCCTCTGTCGTCTCCTAATGGACTTGGTGGATCTGCTTCAGCTGGTCTTCCACCAGGCAGCTCATCGTTCAAATTCGGAACTCCAAGGGCACCAAACTCAGCCTCGCCCTTCCGCACGTCGATATCCTCTCCGCAAAACCTGGGTGTAAATGGCCATTCTCGGACGAGGTCAATCTCGACGCCTTATTCTCCTCCTCTGCCTTCTCCTCTATCTTTTTCCTTCCCAGCAAATTCACAGCCAAGTCCATCAACGAATTCCAATAGACTTTCTGTTTCTACATCTGCAGGGAATACGAATAACGTTGATAATAGGGACCAGAAACACTCTCAGCGTCATTCTAGACTACATTCTCGGAATCTATCCATATTTTTCCCTCGACCTGGCTCTTTGCCCTCCAACACAATCACTGAAGATGGCTCACAAGAACTAGAGTTTCCTAGTACTTCATCTGATATAGAAGCTTTGCCTATACCCTCTGCTGGGTCTAGTATTAACTTTCCTGGACAAAGAAGAATTGCACACTCTCTACAGAATGGCCAAACCACACCACTAGGTGCGAATTTTACGTTTGGTGGACGATCACCGTCTGTCAGTGGTCCCACTCCTCCGCTGATGTCCAACGGTCCTTCTTCGTCGAGTTCAACGAGCTCAAGAAGAGGTCATCATCATAAACACTCTTTGTCCCATAATTTTTTCTCCTTTTTGGAACCCGGAACAGGGATGGGTGCAAATTCGAATGTGAACGTGAACGGTGCGGAACAGGAACAGGAATTGGAACTCTACACTCAGCCTACACCGACGCCATTAAGTCCTTGGAATCCTATCTCACCGTTCCCTAAAAGCGCCGGTGTGCTGAAAAGTGCAAGCGTCCCGCCGGCGATGGAAAGTTCAAAATCTAACTCTTACACGCATTTCCCTCCTACGCCTACTCTCTCTTCCTCAGGCCCAGGCTCCAACTCCGAGCTTACTCCTATTTCCTCCGTCAACAAATTCGCCCTGCCGTTTACCATCGTACAATTTCTCCTCGGGTCCTTCCTTTGGGTGTCTGGACAGCAAATTGGCTCGTTAGGCACGACTGGACTTGGCTATTGGGTCGTTTTTGATGCTTTTGGCGTTGGTGTTGGGGCAGTCTTGAAGGGCTGGTTGAAGGGCGGGGTGAGTGCGTTAAGGAGACCGTATGGGTAAGTTTTCATCTCAATCATATCCCTGTTGTCCACTGACTCGAAACTCTTCATACAGAAATGCACGGATCGAAAGCGTGCTTCAATTTGCACAGTCTGTATATTTGATGTTTTCTTCGGTGTATGTGTGTAAAGAGACTGTAGAGCATGTTCTTTTGAGTGCTGGGAGTGCTGGGGATGGGCATCATCATCATCAAGGGGACGAGGATCCCAATGGGCTAGTAGGGATACAGTTCCCGTACGTACTGGCCTCCCTGGCGTTCATCACCATCATTTTCTCCGCTGTCGTGTTTGAGAATCACAAAAAGTTGGTCGAGAGTGAGTTGTTTTTTTTTCCCGTTTTCGAATGCTCATCAGCACTTTTCGTAGTAACTGGAAATCGAATACCTTCGATACCGACCCTCGTTCGCTCTGTTGTCGCATCTATCATCTCTGTTTTCGCTCCACGGTCATCTTCTCACTTGTCACATGCGTATTCTCCATCGTCGGAAGGTTCTGGTTCCTACCAACCTACATCTGTATTTGGAACGGTGCTCTCCAACCCGTACGTCGTTTTCCCACTCGCGACGTGTGTGGCTATTTGGTGGGGAGGGGTTGGGTTCGGGCTGGATGTGTAAGTTCTTTCATTTCATTCGCCTTCCTGCGTGATTGAGTTATACGAACGTTGAAATGCGTAACAGATCACATCATCGCACATTCGACCTCGCCCTCGCGGGACTCATAACCCTAGTGACCTTTAGGGTGTCGTATGATGCCTCGGTCGTGCTCGGGACTGTTCTGTTGCAGACTGCGCCGAGGAGAATACACGGACACGGACAGAGAGGTGTGGTCGGTGGGATGGGGATAAAAGCTGGAGGAAGAGAGGGTAGGATGGAGTCGTTTTTGAGAGCTATGAAAGATGTATGTTCTTTATGTTTGTTGAGCGCTCATGCTGATTAATCTCTCCACGTTAGATCTCCCGCCATCCGCAAATCATCCACCTCCCCGCTCCGCACATATGGCAGTTCACGCCAACACCTGCGACTTTCCGTCCACAACTCAACTCTACGAAGATCGCAGACAATTCGACGACGAAGACAAATGAACACCTCGTAGTCACGCTTGAACTGCACGTCGGACGAGATTTGGGGGACGAGGATGTGTTGAGGCTTACAAGGTGGGCTTGGGAGAAGGTTGTCGGCGCCCTGACGGGGTTTGTCGTCACGAGGAGAGATGGAGGCGGTTTGCATAAAGGTGAAGGTAGGGAGGGGGTAAAAGCTGATGTCACGGTTGGGGTCGTGAGAGGATGAAAGAGCTCTAACAAGTTGGATGCGAAGAGGGACTGGGCGATAGGGAAAAAAAACAAAGAAATAAATCTGGACTCGGTTCATATCTTTTTTTTTTTTTGAGTCGTGGTATTCGGTAAATTCTGTCGTTTCTGGATGAATACGAACATTAATTCCTTGCTTCTGAGCACGTTCTTTAACTCCAAGCTCTCTATCCCTGTCTGTTCCTTTTTCACAGTGCACTGCATATACGGTTATATATTATTATTCAAGTTAGCATCCACTTTTGTTCCCTTTTGTTGCGCTGAAGGTAAGTGGAAAATCTTTGCTCTTATCTTTGGTCAATCGAAAACAATGTACGACTCGGAGGTATGTCAGTATGAATGCTGCCATCTACGATGCCTTCAATACAACTGATTAGTACTGATCGTTAAAAATAGTTTTGGAAGCTGTTGAATCCTCTTCTCTACATCATGAAGCTATGCTCAAAGTATTTGAATATAAAGCATGTATATGAATGCTTCAGCTTCAACGTCTTGTTCCTTTGCAAGTCCTGTGGCATTAAGCACTCCGATTCTCCCTTTTCCCTGTATTCATTCTTCAAAACAAAGCCGCTGCTGCAAATCTTGCGATGGTTCTGGCAGCGTCTAACCTTGTACTGGTTCTTAAACCTAGCTGCTTTCATCATGGGCGTAATGGCTGCCATAGCCGGGTACAAGTCAAACTCAATGGTGGTAACAGCGAGTAGAGTATGCGCTGCCTTTGCGGCATTCATGTATGTTTATTACCATTTTATCTCGCGAGTATATACCGAACAGAACAGTTCATGTTTAATTCTTGGACTTTACATGATTTTGTCAGTTCCTGCATTGTTCAAGGGCAAACAAAGGGGGCGGACGCTCATGTACTTAATGAACGCTTGGAAATTCAAAATGGTCCGTCATGGTAACTCCCGTGTCCCCAGTGCTAGGCTTCCACCTAGGTTAGAGATGAGTCCCGAAATGCAACTCGATTCCTTTGCGACGTTTGACTCTTCGAGTTCTTCATCAACAACTGATGTACACGTGCTGAACACTATCTCCCGGGGAAGAGGAGCTCGCTTCGGGGATTGGAGATCTGGCGCACGGCAGGATACTAATAGAAGATCAGTCTCCAGGGGTCGAAGAGTTGGATCCTGGAGTAGAAAATCTGGTGCCTGTGATAAAAGAACAGGCTCCCAGGATGGAAGAACAAGCAGGCATAGAAGATCTGTCTCCTGCGAATCAAGAGGAGGTTTTCAGGGTAGAAGGACAGGCTTTTAGGATAGGAGAGCAAGCAGAATTAAAGCGTGAGTGGGTTTTGTACTGATGTACCAGGACGTTCTAACTCTCTTGCAGCCACATTGCAATGTTGAGATTACTGTTCAGAAAGAGGGAGAGGCAGAGTTCACTTGACGGCAGCAGGTCACCATTTAGGAGGCAAGAGAGGGGGAAACTGGGTATCAAGTACAAGTAACACCAAGTATCGTAAAATAGCGGAGTATGTATGTAATGAAAAACTCACCGTAACTGTGTAGGTTTTGTGCAAGCATGTAAAAGAGTTTGGACAGCGGATGTGAGAGACTGGGAATGTATAGGATGTAGTAAAGAAATAGAAAGTGAAAGCATAGAATCATAGAGGAACGGGTAGAGGAACACATGTGAGGGAACATTGGTTATGTATATACTTATTGTAGTATATTCAAGCAAGCAAGATAAGAACCTCCACTCAAGCTCGCACTTCCGCGGAACAATCGCTCAGCATTTAGTTCCCGAGTTGTGCTCCATAATACACTACGATAATTCCGTCAAAGTCGTTTTTTTTTCACGAGCGAAGATAATCTCTGGTCTGCGCCTCCACTCAGCATTTACATTTAAATGTTTATTCGTAATTACTACCAGGATCTCTCAATCAAATGGAACCGGTCGAATGCCCTTCCCTACCAGTCCTGTTCCCGGAGTTGACCTCAAGGCCCCACCTGCTGTCAGTTTATCCTGCTCCGCACGAGCAGCACCGAACGCTGACGGGACAGGAATCCCACAACAGTCGCCCCAGCCTACTTCTTTCTGCCCTGCACCACCTAAATCTTGATCATCCGAACGAGTCAAACCGATATTCGCCGAAGGTAGATGTGGATGCGGATGTACATGCCCCGCATGCGCATCATTAGCGAAATCCGCATTCGAAGGAGGAGGCGGACCAGTATATTGGATTATGGATCCGAATAGGAAGTGTTGCATTACAGGGAGTTTGTTCATTACTTCTGCTTTGTACATTTTGATCATCCCTTGGTTGACTTTGTCCCAGGTTTTGACCGCGGAGATGTCGTCTAGCATGGGCGAGTGCCAGCGCAAGGATGCGGTTTTTATCTTAAAGAAATGTTCAAGTCAAGACGAGGAGACGATAGAGGTGTAGTTGAAAAGGATACTCACAGAGTTTATAAACTGTATGCAAGCGAAGTAGATATACTGTTTTGCATACTCCTCAACAATCTCCGGGTCATGTACCGATTTTGGTCGTATGTATTTATGTCCTGTCAACGAGATAATGTTAGGAGCATTCACAAGTCGATTCTGCCTTGCACCCACCGCGTAATTGCGCAGAGCCCCATAAAAACGGCAAGAAATGATAATCGTCTAGACCCCATACACCGTGTGATCCAGCGGGTTCAAGCCAATACGTCGATTGAAGAATGCGCATCACTTGAATGTATCTCCAGAAAACCCGAATTACCAAAGCTTTGTAGTCAGTTTCTTGTAAGACTCCGAGGCGTTGGAGACATATTCTTTTGATATCAAAGTGAACATCGAGAATCATCTGTATCAGGACAAACCACGTACAGCCAGCATAGAAAATTCAGCTCCATTCCACTTCCATAATCAATCCTCGATCTATTACCCCAGGCTTCGTTGAAGTAGACGGAGACCTCTGGAATAGCTTCGCGAGGTAATGAAGGTATCTCTTCGTGTAATTTTGTAGAGCTCTTTGTTAGATCAATCATTAGAATCGCAAAAAAGACGACACTGGAACGCTTGACATGCCTCTGAAACTGTATCGTAGAACGTCCGAAAAGCAGGATTCCCAAACCTTGATGAGGAATTCTCCACTGGGGGAGTGGCCTTCGCGATATCTTCTACGCGGTTCAAGATACTAAGAATTGCTTTCACAGACTATGATTATGGTTTAATGATCGCAAAACTCGAGTGCTGAGAGCAGACTCAAACGCGTACCGGGGATTCTTCGACATCATCTGACAACTTTGCACCGACAACTGATTCGTTCAAAGCCTCGATGTAGTCGACAATCAGCTTGTGCGTTTCTGAGGTTTGAAACCATTCTAGTTGAGCGGGAATGAGCAGGGTTTTGCGAGGTGGTTGGTATGATGATGAATGGGTCATTTCGCAAGAGTGTGTATTAGATAATCCTCATTTTCCTGGCTTTCTCGAGCCTCCATGTCCACGACGGCCATCACACCAATCACAACTCTCAGAGCATCCTTAGAACAGCATAATGATACTTTTGAAACTTTACTCAAGCTTATACCAGCGAAATACTATATTGTGCAGGACTTGACCGAGGAACAAGTGTGTTGACTATGTTGTGATTGGCTTCATTTTTCATTTGTTTATTATTCATAGGCTGCCTCAAAGTTCCAACAGAACAAAAAAAAACAAAAGGCACCAAAGCAGGCAATCAAAGAGGCATCGAAGAAAGCTAAGAAAGAGAAGGTTGGTTTTATTCATAAAAATACTTGGTTTAGTTCTTGCTCATAATAGTCATCCTATGATACCTTCAGCTCGATCCAGCCAACCAAAAAAACATAGTTGATCTCCAAAACGAAGCTTCCATCCTCAAACAACTTTCAAAGGAAAAAGGAAAACGGAAAGCTCAAGAAATTGATGACGATGATGAAGACGACGACGACGACGACGACGCTGCAATGGATGTTGATGTCCGTCTCGACGAAGAAGAAGAGACTCTGAATGCAGGCAACATGAATGTTGATGTAAACGGAACGACAACTCTCGTTCCAATGGCTTCTTCCAGCGATATAACCGCCCTTCGAGCCAAGCTCCATGCCAAAATGGCGTCTCTGCGTCGAGGAGGTGGTGGAGGTCGGGAAGCCGGTGACCGTGATGAGCTTCTGGAAGAACGGAGACAACAGCGCGCGGCGATGCGGGAGCGCAGGAGGAAAGAGACAAAAGAGAAGATTCGGAAGGAGGAAAACAAAAATGCAGCCAAAGATAAAGAGAAGCGTGATAAAGATGCACAGGTGAAATTGACAAAGGTATGTAAACTAATCTTGAACCTTCCACCAAAATTGAAGTGTACAACTTCGTCCAGACACAACTCCTAGTAAATGATCCTACGACAGCCATCATGGCCTCTCGAGGCCCCAACTCCAAATTAACTAATGTCGCTTTCTCATCTGTTTCCCAATCCGGTGCCTCTTCCTCGTATAAACACAACAAACTCAAAACATCTTCCAATCCCACACAAGCTCTTACCCAGCTCGCCTCGCGTAAAGAAAAGTTAGCTGGTCTTCCAGAAGAGAAGAGGAAGAATGTGGAGGAGAGAGAGAAATTCGAGAAGGCTGAAGCAAGGTTGGAGGGAGTCAAAGTGAGGGATGATGAGGGTAGGTTGAAGAAAGCCGTGAAGAGGAAAGAGAAGGAAAAAGTTAAGAGCAAGAAAGCTTGGTAAATTTGCCGCGACTCTTTTCTTTTCGTATCATGTCTTACTTATGCGCCAAACCATAGGGACGAACGCAAAGAACAACTGACTTCTTCTATGGCTGCCAAGCAAAAGAAACGTACGGATAATATCGCTATGCGGAACGAAAGGAAAAATGATAAGCGAAAGGGGATCAAGCCGAAGACTGGCAAAGCTCGCCCTGGGTTCGAAGGCAAGGCTTTCGGGAAGGGCAAGGCGAAGAGCGGTGGAGGTGGAAAAAGCAAAGGAAAATGATCGTAAACCCGGTTTTGTGTACCGTGTTTTTTTCGTTCACCGCAATCTACACGTCCTGCTTGTGCTGATTTCAGTTCGATCTTGGTTGAGAAGCAGGAAGCTATGGTTCGTAGAACTTTCAGCACCGCAGTTCATTATATTTCAAGATTCATATCTAAGGTTTGCATAGTCATATTGCAACGCCGAATTGCCTACAACAATAAAGCTACTATTCCAAGAATCATCGCGATGACTGTGAAACTAGCTACGCCGTTTGGCCCGACAAAGTACAAACTCGATGCGCCAGAACTTCCACTGGCAGAGGTGGTACTATTGGTACTATTGCTGGTACCATTCGCGCCCGCGAACATCTGCGCGATTGTCGACACATCCGACATATTCCCAATATTGGTGAAAGCCTCGTATGCTTTTTCCGCTCTGGCCTCTCCCAACACCAACGAAGCCTGACCGATGAATTTAGTCTTCAATTGTGCCTCAGACAAAGGATTATCAAGGCTCCCAATGACATGATCGATATGCTGTGTGACATTCGTCCCGTCTTTGAATAACGCACTGACATACGCCTCGTCTTCTCTAACACTGGCATCTGTGGTAACATTCACCAACTTGCGGAGCGCCACGACGGTGGAATTGGTTACGATAGCGTCGGTGAATTGGGCTGGAGTGGCTTCTCCGAAGAGCAGCCCAATAGCGATACCGTGGTACACGCTGAACTTTCCCTCCAATCCAGTCTCCGGATCAGTCTGACCAGTAAGGACCAGCGTCTCAGGATTCACCCTCGCCTGAACACTCGTGATATCCGACATATTCAACCCTTTCCCTAAAGCCGTAGACTGAACCTCTATCGCACCCTCTATCGAAGGATGCATCACAATCCCACACGGGTACGGCTTGAACGTATTCGAGAGAATTTCCCAACTCTTCCCTAGCGTATCAAACTCCGCGGTCACGTTCTCTCTCGTACTAACCACATGCACCCACCCAAATTGTGCTTCGAGCCCTTGCAAGCTGCTCGTGAACCCACTCTGTGCTAGCAATGCACCGATCATTCCACCCTGCGCCGCGCGCCCGATGTGAAAACTCTTGGTATCACTTCCAAAGAATTCCTGCATCCCAATAACCTGTGTACACGCTATGCCGATTGCCTGCTGCATCGTTGGCACGTCAAGGCCCAGGAGCTTCGATACAGCGACGGCAGCACCGATAGACCCTGTGGTACTAGTATCGTGCCAACCCACGTCATAATGCTGAGGCCAAACGGAAAGTCCAAGTTTCAGTTCAGCTTCAACGCCAGCAATGAACGCCGTGAGAAAGTCTGAACCGTTCACTCCTCCTTTCCACTCTGCCACTGCTAGCAGAGCAGAGGCGACAGTTCCGGTTGGGTGGATGATTGTTGCTAGATGGGTATCGTCGTAGTCATCAACATGACCGGCGATTCCATTGATGAATGCCGCTATTTGAGCGTCGGTTTGGGTTGAATCGTTCGCGAGAGCGAGGATGGAAGATGTGGGTGGACCGCCAAAGTGAGGGGAAGTCGCGTTGAGTGCGATACCTGGGGCTGTTTGTTGATATCCGCCGATCGCACATCCAGCCCAGTTGTAGAGACTTGTCACTGCAGCTGCTATCACTGGAGCGGTGAAGTTAGCATATTGGAGGTTTACGGCCCAGGTAGCAAGTTGTTGCGTGGCCATTTAGGTTGTATGAGGTTTAATTGAAAGGGGGGAACCAAGTCTTAAAGGCGTCGAAAGGCGTTCAGATTTATTCAAGAAGCGTGGGGAGTGTTGGTCCTGCATCCCTTGTGGGTGCTCGTGCATATGATGGTGGACTTATAGAATCAACTTTTGCGGGTTTTCCGATGGGGAAATTCTGTCAGAAAGAATTCGAAAAAAGCACACATCGTCATTGGATCAATCTTTCAGTTGAGTTTTGAGAATAAGGAGAAATGATCATCATGAGACCTATAATGACTGTAAAGGTGAGAGGCAATGGTTGATTCGAGGTTCTATAGATAGTACTAGGTTCAAGCAGCTGAACGAGGATGGGGGAGCTAAATTAGTGAGTGACTTATCAGGGAGACAAAATAGGCACAATCCTAAGTTATCGTGTGACTGAGGAGACAGAAGACCTACAGAAGACCCAGGAGCAAGAAATTTCGGCGGGCCATCGGGCTCGGAGAAGACGGATGCGCTGCCCGTAAGGAGTGTATAACATGCAGACAGCTAATACATTTACCCCTCCAGAGTTCAGACATCTCTTCCTATTCACCCAGGCCCGTAGGTATGCTTGACCCTTTCCTTGCACCTCAAATTACGATCTCGTGAAGAGTTGCCCCACCCAAAGATGTTTGATTAACCTCTTTCATTCCATAATGGATGGATTTGCTTTACGATGATCCGTCGGTTATTTCTCAAGTAGTTATCCTGGTCTCGAGTCACTTAGCAGAGCGTCCTTGCGACACATCCCTTCCTGCAACCTGTGCAATTTCAACGTTTTATTCAAGGTCTCTTGCACAGACGTCCACGACTGTTTGGTGTTTCGGTGAAAGATGACATCGTAATATGGAAAGTCCTTCCAGATGACCCGGAGGCAGATGAAATGGTCCTCTTTCATTCCATGATGTCTGCAATCGTCACAGAAGAAAGAGCAGTGGATCACGGACCCGGTGCCAACTAGTAATGTTCATAATCAAACTTTTTCATGTTATTCTATCCCTGTTTGCGTTGGCAAAGAATGAACCATCCACCATTGTAGCACGAACAAAGCGCAGTCATGGCCACAAACGATCTGATGACTGTATCTTAGCAGTTTAAAATATCTGACTCTGCGAACATGTATCAAATTATCTTTTTAGCAGTCCAAAATGCAGTCCGATACGTGTATCCCAACATTCCTCGAGAGTTGGTGGTGTATGTCGCGTCAATTGTTCGTTCGTTCTAATGCACAACATAACATCAAAGTCAACAGGAAATCGAAGGAGAATGAAGCGCTCTTTACACTAACCTCAATCTCGAATCCTACCATTCTCGCAAGCTGCTTCACCTCCACAAGGTCTAACTCAACCGATGGGTCGTTGGTATTATTGTCCTCCCAGTGCCATAGAAGGGGTCCTAAAGCTCTCAGTCAGTTGTCACCGATTAGCTCCAATGTGAAGGCTCACCGAGGTTAATCCACACACCACCAGGTGCGAGAATTTTGTGTATGATACGGAGGTAGTTGACAACATTTTTCGCCTGTAGACAGCGCATAGCATAAGAAGTCATTATTCAATAGCAAAGGGGGTTGAAGAATGAAGAGCGACAAAGCGATATGCCAGGATATCGTTCAGCCAAGGAGGGTCATTGATGTCATGATATTTCACGTACTGTATCAATGAAGAAGCACGTCATTATAGCATCCCACAACCCTGCTTGTGGTTCGTTTGGATCAGACTCCTTGCCGTATATTTCCTCGAAATCGCCTGCGCGTCACGGTTCGAGTATGATCGAAGGGTCATCACACACACACTCACCAGCAACTAGTGAAAAGACTGATCCTCTGGGTAAGGTCGGCTCTACATCAGGAATTGTTATCGCGCGCAACAGGGACGCGCGATCAGGCAGATTGGAAAAGGAGTGTACATAGGGATATATGGTGTGCATGTTAGGGCGCTCGGTCCTAAGAAAAAAAAGTGTTTAAGATCATGGGGAACGAAGAGAGGCAGTCAAAATGAAGATATAGCATACAGAAGGAACATACTTGTTCAGGATAAGAAACGATGCCAAAAGCATGTAATGGGAGAATTCATTGCCTTGACAAGCGAATCCTAGTCGAGAAATCAATAAGGAATGAGAATGAGAGATACTACCATTCACTGACCAAGACTAGCGACATCGTAAGCTAGCCTGCCCAATCCTGAGCCTGGAACTAGAACACGAAAGTTTCGCCTGGGGATTAAATGTCAAATGGGAACATACTATTCGTTGATCAGATTGAGTACCTTTCCTCTTCCGGGATATCCGAAAAGTGCGCCAGCAAGGCTTCCTTCATTGGTCCGTAACTAATTTCGCGTTCCTCTTGACCTTCAGCACTCCAGTCCCTCACAAGCTGCTTTAAAGTGCTCCGCAGCTTGTCCATGTCGAACGCCGTCGGTTTATATTCCTTCCGTGATGAATGTGAGTGTGATGGAAAGTGCGAGTGCGAGTGCGAATGTGAATGCGAAGAATGCGAGTGTGAGTGTGAGTGCGAATGAGAGCTTTGGGAAATTTGAGAGATTGTATCCACCAAACATCTGAAGAAGATTACCGTACGACGAATCAGGGACTGTTGCCTCATCCTCTTCCTCTTCCTCTTCCTCTGGTACATCCTCATCTCCCCCGAATATTTCCGGATCAACCACGATCTGGTTCAAAAACTGTTCATTCGCTGATATCGCCTTATCCACCTCGTCTAACTTCTTTTTGTATCCCAGCTGGTCAAGTAATACTTGATCAGCTTGCGGCAGAGCAAACAAGTCCTTTCGCCGTCGATTATTGGCAGCTAGCTGGAGGGATCATGAATTGGCTGAATTTATTTTTACAGATTGCACGTACATGATAAGAACTATATTTCCGAAAAGTAGCTACCACATTGGAGAAGTGCCTCTGTTCTGCCAGCCAAATTCTTCAGATTGAGTTGATGGATACGATGTAGCGAGGAAGACTTGCCTTCTTCGATGTCCGCGTCAGAGAGAGGCATAGTGATAATGCGATTATCGGAGAGCGTTCAGTAAATCGGTTTTGAGCTTAGGGCAGGTTCTTCTATGCCGAGTGGCCGGCTCGTGTACTTATGTAAATTGAAATTCGTTACCGTGGAAAATCCGTCGAGCGTATTCTTAATCTAAAACTTGACATTTTTGCACATGTATCATAACTTTCAAAAGAGCAGACAAAATATTATCTTTCCATTATATTGAAAGTGAAATGTACAATTTCGACTTTGATGAAATACCACCCAAAATATCATCTGTTCTATCAGCCGAAAGACTGGTAGAAAAATATTTGGCGGAAGCGGAAATCAGCATTGGCAGTGCTCAGAAGCATCTGTCTTCTCATCTGACCACCTGGGGCAAGTGAGCGAAACAAAGATAGACAAAGAGAACGAGAACAACCTATACTTAATGATACGAATGCTTGAATAAATGGAGTAGATTGGTTGGGAGGATTGTCTAGAAAGGATGATCAGAAACTCAAAGCACGGAAGTTCATAGTTTAAGGTCATTGCGGACCACTGAAAAACCACTGGTGACAGAGAGCTGCGAGAGGAAGCGATGATGATAAAGAGAGGCAGGGAGTCCTTTCTTTACCATTCGGTAGCTCTTTTGTCCAGTCCTACAGCGAAGAAATTTTGGACGCTAACATCTCCATTGTTTTCAAAGTGAAGATAGAGTAAAGGAACTTAACACATGAGTTCAAACTCGGAACGATAGGTTGTTTGACCCATATTTTTCTGTGCAAGATTCAATGAGTTACAAGTGCGTGCACTATTTACATCCACTACCATTTTTCAGTTCAGAATTGGAACCAGTGCCGGAATCGGATTTATTTTGAGCGTACTTACCTAGAGATTGATGTGTTGGTTGATGCACTCTTCGGCCTGCATCTGTCCCGAATGCCGGTGAAGCCTTTTCTCTAGAAATCTAACACCCTCTCATCACACAACGAATTTTGTTCACTGCAAGTCCACTGGTACATTCTTCTGAAGGTTAGCGTCCTTGGTTTCCGTCTCGAAAAGTAGTGCCCAACGACATAATCTTGTATGATAAGTAATGAAGTACTTAAGTCCTTTATTCAAACAAGAACCGCCTTCCATTTTCATCTGCTTACAAAAGATGATCTTCCTTTGATTGAACATGCTCATTGCTGTGATTGAACTATGAGTGACAGCATTACTCGTTCATTTGTCTTGACCCTCGTTGGCTCTCAGTCTCGTTCAAGTCAAGTGTTTATCCTCTTCTAGTAACGCTCTGCAGAGTCATAGGCCAGTCGAGTACAGTCTGCTGCTGTACTCTTCGTCAGAGTCCTCTCGGAGCGAGCGACAAGAAGGATGAATCACCCATACAGCGGAGCTGCCAGCTACATTTATGCAAATGAGGTTCGTCAAAACATCTGAACACATATACTGCTGCTGACCATTTTGAAGCACCGCAGCGACGACGAATCCGAGACTGGCGTTTACACTCATATGAAAAGCTTTATACCCGTATGTATGCTATCTTCGACGCTTTTTCTCGCTGACACTATCCATCAAGATTGCTCCAAATGACACCTATCATTCAAGTTCAATGCCACAATCTCCTTCTACGACACACACCAACCTCCCTCGCTCCCTCACTTCATCTATGAGAGGTTTTTCAGCTTCAAAAAGTAAACCTTTATCCAATCTTTCGAATAATCGGAATATGAGATGGGGACGGACTCAAGATATCGATTTAACGACGCCGAGATATCCCCGAAGTGACGGAAACGAGCTCCAGATTCATTCGACATGGGACTCTGTCAGACAATCGCGGCCCAGTCGAGAGCTTGACCCTCAATCTAGTTTCGTCGATTTTCGCGAGCAGCAGCGTACATTCCGGTTTGGAGAGAGGAGGGACATTAGCAGAGGTTGGCGCCGAAATCTGCAGGTGAGCCCTCGATTGATGATCTATGTATCACTTTCTATGTCTCCTGATAACGATTCTCATTGAAATATTTCAGCGGCGGGTATTCAGCGCTTTTCAAATGTTACGCAGGCTATGGACTCGCGGTCCTGTGAATTGATTTCAGTTTCAGGCTTCCCCGATATAAATTATTCGTTGTTTGTGTGTACGTGTAAACTGTAGGTCTTGAGAGGCGTGTTATCGAGAATGCTTCAAGTTGGGCTTAGCATATACATACTAAAAATCTGGTTCGTATTGCAAGCTTTGGCTTTCCTCGCCGGAAAAGTCTGTTAGGTGCATGATCTTTTTGGCTGTGTATGACTGCTGAATTCCAGCGCTTTGAGATGTGAACACAACTGAGGGAGACGTCGCGAGTTCAGAGAGTGTGTAAACATAAGCGCCCTAATAGGCGCGTTGCCGAGTAATCTTTCATTTTCGGAGACCCATTCCGATCTGAGCCGGTCCACCAATCACGATCGTCTAATTTCCAGGCGTCCAAGGCTGGGCTTGTCGCTTCTTGAACTTCGTCATTGTGTTCACCGATACACAACGTTTCTCTTTCTCTTCTCCAATAAAACTGTATTCACTCCCTGCCGGTACTCTTCGAAAGCGATGCTGAGGCTCGTGACATCGGTGTCGCGACCCAGTGCGGCAGCGGGCTTGGTTGGGAAGGTTGGAAGTGCGGCTCACAGTTAGTACAACCAGGTTACAAGCTCTTTCCTTCTGACTTCTCTTCAGGCCGTCGCTCACTATCCTCAACATCCTCAAGGCAGGCTGATATTACTTTGACCGTCGACGGAAAAGAAGTTACAGTACCCCAAGGTAAGATTTTCCCCGACAGTCGTGTTCAGACAGGCCCTAATTCTACTTGCTCGTAGGTTCCGCGTTGATCCAAGCATGCGAGGCTGCAGGTTCGACGATACCACGGTATGTTCAGGTTTCATTTTCATCTTCAACGTCATCTCAATTATGCATATCTCTGTATATAGGTTTTGCTATCATGACAGGTACTTTGACGGGCATCCATTGAAACACCGTGTATCATTTTTAATGGGCACTTTCCAGGCTTGCGATTGCAGGAAATTGTCGAATGTGTCTAGTTGAGGTTGAAAGGTCGCCAAAACCAGTAGCGTCTTGGTACGTTTCTCAATTCGGTTCGAATTCGATTTGCCCTGTCCTTACCCTCATCCATGCAGTGCAATGCCAGCAATGCCCGGCTCGAAAGTTTGGACCAATACCCCATTGGTGCACGAAGCTCGTGAAGGAGTAATGGAATTCTTGCTGTCAAATCATCCCCTCGACTGTCCAATTTGTGACCAAGGAGGAGAATGTGACTTGCAGGATCAGTCGATGCGTTATGGCTCCGATCGTACTCGTTTTCATGAAATTGCAGGAAAACGAGCGGTGGAGAATAAAGATCTAGGCCCGCTTGTCAAGACGTCGATGAACCGTTGCATTCAGTGTACTCGTTGTGTCCGTTTCGCCAACGAGGTTGCTGGTGTCGAGGAGCTTGGTACCACCGGACGCGGAAACGATCTCCAAATCGGGATGTACGTGGAAAAGACTATGGATTCCGAACTATCTGGAAATGTTGTTGACCTTTGCCCTGTCGGTGCGTTGACGAGCAAGCCGTACGCATTTACAGCCCGTCCTTGGGAGTTGAAGAATACGGAGTCAGTTGACGTCTTAGATGCGCTCGGTTCAAATATCCGCGTTGACTCGCGTGGTGTTCAAGTGATGCGGATACAGCCCAAAACCAATGACGATGTGAATGAGGAATGGATCAGCGACAAGACACGTTACTCGTACGACGGTCTCCGTTTCCAACGGCTCACTTCACCTCTTGTCAAACAAGGTGACCGATTCGTGGCAGCAACATGGGAAGAGGCATTGACCGTGATTGCTGAGGGCTTGGCTGCATCAGGCGCAAAGGATAACGAGATTCAAGCTGTTGCCGGCCATCTGGCTGACACTGAGTCGCTCGTTGCGCTCAAGGATTTGATCAACCGGCTTGGCTCGGACAACCTTACGCTTGACCAAGTGGGCGGATCCTCTGCTCCTGTTCATGGCGTCGACGTCCGTTCGAATTATCTATTTAACTCGACCATTCCTGGTGTTGAACAAGCGGATGTCATCCTTCTCGTAGGAACTAATCCTCGCCACGAAGCAGCGGTGCTCAACTCACGTATACGCAAGTTATGGCTGCACACAGGTCTTGAGGTTGGCTTGATAGGCGAGAGGGCGGATACCACTTATGGCTACGACTACCTTGGTGCGGACGCCAAGGCTCTCTCGGATTTCATTACCGGCAAAGGCGAATTCGCAAAGAAGTTCAAAGCAGCGAAGAAGCCATTGATCATCGTTGGGAGTGCAGTCGCTGAGCATCCAGATGGTGCTGCCGCATTTAACGAGCTTTCTCGCTTCGTGGAGTTGAACAAGAAAACACTAGTAACGCCAGAGTGGAACGGATTCAGTGTTCTCCATCGCATTGCCTCTCGTCCGGCCGCTTACGATATTGGATTCATCCCTTCCCCTGCTGCTTCGAAAACCAAGCCAAAATTCATTTACCTCCTCAATGCGGACGAGGTTGATCCCGCAAGCATACCTCAAGATGCTTTTGTAGTATACCAAGGACATCACGGAGATATTGGAGCCCAGCTTGCCGATGTCTGCCTGCCTGGCGCTGCATATACAGAGAAGAGCTCAATCTGGATCAATACGGAGGGAAGGAGTCAATTAGGAAGGGCTGCAGTTCCACCGCCTGGTGCAAGTAGAGAAGATTGGAAGATCATTCGGTCAGTGTTCCTACAAGGTTATCGTTCTAGCCGTGCATTGATATTATAATCAATTCAGAGCTCTCTCTGAAATCGTCGGCACTCCTCTTCCGTACGACGATGTGCTCTCTCTTCGAGATCGTATGTGGGAGATTTCACCTTCGCTAATTAGATATGATGTTACTGAGCGCACATCGCCCGAAATCGCGCTCGCTGGGTTGAAAGCTCTTGCCAAAAAGACGAGCAGGGTGAAAACCCAGGGTGGTGCTTTCAAGAAGCCAATAACGAATTTCTACCAGACGGATGTCATATCTAGAAAGTGAGTGTCCTGTCTGGAAATGCTGGGCCCTCTGTTGCTGACAATCTTCCTAGTTCTGTCACCATGGCACAATGTACACGGTCGTTCGTCAAGGGAGAGGACTATGGGTTCGTCGATGGTAATAAAGCAGAGGCAGCATTTGCATGACCATGCCATATACCCATTGGATCTTGAAACTGTAGAACACGTCTCGAGCAGCCGTAGATTGAACAAAAAACAATTCTATATATTTGCTTTCCCATCCTAAAGCAAGGAAATGAGGTCAGAAATAGAACGGAAATGTGTGTCACAAGAACAGACCATTCTTTCTACCCACCATTCGCAAACCTTATTAGCAATGCTCACCACAGCTCGAGCTCTTCTATTCGTGTACGCAGAATGTGGGCAATTTGTTACTGAAGAGCAATTTAACGGCAAGCAAAGCCTGATTTTTGACCACCGTACAAAGATTGACTCGATATACCTCAGATTGGTATGATAACGAACATGCTCCTGTTCGCACCACGGTGCCCGGGTTTCTGACTGCCGCTCGGTACAAAGCTCTGGATGCGCCCCCAAAGGCATTCCCCAAATGGCTAGCACTGTATGACTTATCCTCGAGAGACGTTATGCAAAGTCAATCATACAAGGATCTCCGCCTCAAAGCCTCCGATAACGAAAAACAGGTGGTCGGAAATTTGGAGGTGTTAAATCGGCGAGTGTATGAGTTGCTTGATTCATCCGAGTCCAAGGATACTGCGTCGAGTGGTAGCGACAGGGCCGCAAAGTTTATCTACGTCGTTCACATGCAGGTGGTTAAAAACAAGGATCTGGAGCAGGAAGAGCCCAAATTCAAAGATCAGGAAGATCATTTCATTCGATGGTATACTTCCACACGCATCCCCCGACTGGCCCTTGTACCAGGGTATACACGTTCGCGTGTTTTTCGCCTGGCAGAGCATGCAGAGCTAGCTGGAAGGGCTTCTTCGAGTGATCATGCACGAACCCCTTTCAATATCCTTGCTGTCCACGAATGGAATGTAGAAGGAGCGGAGGTTGTTAATTTGCCGGAATTCAAAATGTGCATGACTGATGCAGAAAGTTGGAAGTTGGAGGGAGAGGAGACTGTAGCGGTAATGGAAGATAGACTTTTTGGATTATACAAGGTTTTCCATCAGGTTGATAATTAGAAGGAAAATATATATATATGATATATCAGAAATTCAATGAACCGGCCTACTATTACCCGTTCTTGTCTTTGACGATCCCAAACGCTGGCCCTCCTTTGCCAGACATTTTCTGCAAGTCTTCAACCACTGGACGCTCACGACTCACGAGGCAGCAAAATGACCTCCGTGGGAATGACTTGATACAACGTTTCCGACGTTCTCTACCCACCTACATACATTAAGCTATCATATCAAGGATGAAATGTAGGACAAACTTACGATATCGGATAAATTCTCAGCTTCTTGGGGAAATTCGACCAACCCATAGGTATTGTCGGTTTTTGGGATGGTGGTACTGTCCTTTCGCCGGCCTGGGTGACTTCGTAATAGATCCTTCATGACGCCGCGGGACCTGCTCGGGAGAACGGATACGACCCAAAAGAAAAATCTAATTAGCATGTTGTGACACTGCATTGACAATAACTTACCTTCATCATGGATATTCGTCCGTCCAATCATGCATCTTTTCGCATCTCATGCTAACAAGCCCGTGGGCGAGTCTGCTAAAAGTGGCACAACGTCTGTGGTCGAGGTGACTGAAAGAGTTGTAACCAGAGCCTTGTTTGAAGAACCACTTGCTCCGCTCAAATCCAGCTGGAAGTGTAGGGTTTCAAAAGGTATTGAAGGTATGACAATGGCCCTGAAGACTCGAGGTAAGGGTGGGTGCAGAGGCTCCAGCTCTATTGATTGGAGAAAGAGAGTGAGCTGAGGACAAAGTAAAGGATGAAAAGGTTCACCCTGGGTAATTGGTATGCCACGCTTTGCAGTGTTTGTGACCAGACAATTGAGCTATTCTGCGAGTGGTCTGAAGGAATGTTATCGAGATGACAAGCATTTAACGCTCACATAGAATCTCCGGTCTCCTCCTTGCGTGACTAGATTTCAACGTTCAGCAGATTTTGCAAATTTGTAATGAAGACGGTAGAGAAGGATTGCGCTTACTGTATTCCTCGTAACCCAAGGACAACATGAGATTGTTACAAACCTAGTCAGATAGAGTACTACTCTTAAAGATTGAGTAGTGAGAACGGAACGTACCTCTGCGTACTGCGTTAAGCTGTTGCTTTGTTGCTTTGGGGTCTTAGAGAAGGCGAAGTCAGGCAAACTTAACGCGACAACATAGAAAGATGGCACACCGTCCTGATCTGGTTGAGTCAAGGGGGGAAGAATCTTCAGTACTTCCAGGAAGCTTCCTGGCCCTACCAACAAAATCCCTGAACTGAGATGACCTACGTCCACGAAAGAACGTGGAATCGCGCCAAGATTGCTACTTTTCTCATGAATGTATGTCCAACATTCCAAAGTGTAAGCGTCCATGCTCTGGAGACTTCTCAATGTTCCATCGCTTAATCAGGCGTTGGATATCACCCAGGCGTGTTCCATACTTCCAGTCTGGGTCATTTTAATCTCATCAGATTATTGTACCAAGGAGAGTTTATGATGGAGAGCTTGGATTCTGGAACGGATTATGGCAAATGTCAATTCATCTTCATCAGTGCAAGAAGGCATCACGTCTCTGAATTTGAAGTTCGATTAGATTGGCTAATTCTGGCCTTCTTCCGCCTTACCGTAGGCCTTCAACCTGATGATAATACATTGGGATAACCTATCAATCTAGATCAAGGGCGGGCATGAACTACAAGGAACGCATGTACGAAGGAAGCAAAGTCAAGATTAGGGTATTCTTTGTCACTCCATTTCTGGACAATCCGACCAGAGGCCGTTTTCAAGAATGCGCCCCATATCCGGTTGCATGATATCCAATCATCTCTTGCCTTCTTGTCCCCCAACTGTTTGAATAAGTTAGCCAACATTCCCTTCAAATCAGGATCAAGGCTGTTCAAGTACTGTTGGGCAGACGACAATGTCATAGTGTCGGACGATCCACGCTTCACATAAACAAGAGAAGGATCTTTGACGACATTCAACGCCAAGCTGATCTTCTTTTCGTGAACCTGTTCATAAAGGGTAAATCATCTTGGTTTTTTTCGAGAGGAGCGCTAGAGTGAGCAGACCTTATTCTTGAAAACTGTGTCAGTGAAAAGGAATAGCAATCGAAGCGAATTATACTCACATGGTGTCCATGGCTTTCAAGAATGACGGCAGCCATGACAGGAACAGAGTCCGCAATCACTATATGAGGCTAATATCCATGATAAACAACACGATGATTAAATTGAGCGGATACACACAACTTGAATGTAGTGACGGTGAGGGGTATTTTCTTCGCCATCGAGGTCTTGGAGCTCCTTCACTGATTCATGTTCAATGCAGTAACAAGGGGTTCAAGATATAGTACTCACTGTCAAAAAGCAAGAGAGGTTTTGAGTCACCTTTTTCTCTCCCTGGGACTGCCTGTATTTCTGTGATGGCAGGCACTACTGCACTGTCGAGATGACCAGGATGCAGTAACGGAAGAGCAACAGCGGAGATAGCGGCGCCACTAGCGATGATGATTGCAAGTGTAAAGTGAGAGTGAAACATTTTTAGAGGAACAGGAAAATGGTGTGTAGGGCCGACCAGCGATTTGCTGAGCACTGATGAAGAGACCAGCTCGACTTTTTGAGGGAACGCTAAATTACGCCTTGGCTTGTGAGTCGGCTGAGGAAATGCAGGAAAATGGAAGTGACCCTTTATACATCGTGAAATTTTTTGATTGTCGAGAAGGCCAAATCATGATGTTGTCGAACAATTGCGGTGTTGTTCCTCAAGGCTATCCGTGCAGTTGTCGGAAGTGATCGGAGAATGCCACTACAATGTCCAAGACCGACGACCGTTACTTATATGAATCCTGAATTCCTGAATCATCTTGATACACCCTCGAACCTAAACGAGCAGCTGGCAGACCATGGCAGGCCGTCTTGGTCCAGGTGTATGCACTTGAAAGTGGAAGAGGTATATCAGCCACTACAACATTGTTTACTGGCTTGCGGGTTGAGAACAATATTAGTACAGAGTCGGAGAATGCCTTAATGGACAGCCCATAGTTGACCCATTGTAGACGAACACTGGAGACCGCCGATAATCTAGTATCGCAGCATGTGCAGAGTTCGATTATTTTCCGCACGGCTGAGACTTCAAACAAGGAATACATACCATTTTTGGGCTGGTCCTGTACTTTGCTGTCATCCTCCGCCTTCTTTGTATGATACCAATCGACTACAGACTTCAATATATGAAGACAAAAACCTTGGATTTTCCGACATATGTATCGTTCAGCGCTCAGCTTTCTCGAGGTGGTCAGAAACCCTCCGAACAAATGTTGAAGCCGCGTGCTTATAATGCATGGTGTTTGTCCTTTCATTTTGTAGGAAGATGGGGAAGAGATAGTCATAGAATGTTGATATGAGCACAAAGTGCGCAAGGAAGGGAAGTGAAATTAGAAATATTTGAGCTTGGATATCGAGATTTTTGTGTTTCTGGTGAGCATAATGTACGCTACTCATGGTATACGTGAAGCCACTGGGAGAACACGTTATTATAGCGGGTGTAGGCAAGGAGATGCCTAGCCTCGGCTACTAGGAATATTGAGAATGTCGGGATGACTTTCGGAAACGTAATGATCTGAGCTTATTGGAACGAGTTGAAGTGGGCTTCGTGGAATCTATGGAGCGTTTTAACCGTCCGCAAAGGTAAGTTTCTTCATGTCCTTCTGGACAAATTCTGGAGCGTTGAACTTAAGAAAAAAAGCGGCATCTTCGCTGACATAATCAAGGCATTTAATTGACTTATTTATTGTTCTCCTCCGACCTCTCTTGGACTTCTTCTTTGACAATATGGACGACCGGACGACTGCTTTTATCGTCGGCTCTTCTTACCAACCACTGGACATTATCGGGGAAGGGGCTTATGGCGTCGTCTGGTCCGCAGTGCACATTCCATCGCAGCGGAAAGTAGCTATTAAGCGCATAACTCCGTTCGACCATTCAATGTTCTGCCTTCGAACACTGCGAGAAATCAAACTGCTGCGGCATTTTCAACACGAGAATATCATTGGAATCCTGGATATCCTCAAACCCAACTTGGGCCCAGACGGAAGCCTAGACGGCATGACGGAGGTGTATCTTGTTCAGGAGCTGATGGAGACTGATCTCCACCGTGTCATTAGAACACAAGAATTGAGTGATGACCACTGCCAGTACTTCATCTACCAAGTATGTATATGTCCTTATTTCTTTGATATAATCTCATCTTTTGAGATATGATCTCCTTTTGGTACAGACACTCCGCGCACTGAAAGCATTACACAGTGCCGACGTTTTACACAGAGATCTCAAACCGTCTAATCTATTACTGAATGCAAATTGCGACTTGAAGGTGAGAATCCTTATATATCAACCCATCCGTCTCACTAACTGTCACAGTTATGCGACTTCGGACTCGCTCGTTCAGCTCGTCCGCCTCCTGACCACCCGGTTGACGCGTCGACATTTATGACGGAATATGTCGCCACTAGGTGGTATCGCGCTCCAGAGGTCATGTTGACCTTCAAACAGTACACCAAAGCCATCGACATCTGGTCCCTTGGCTGCGTGCTCGCGGAAATGCTCACCGGAAAACCTCTCTTCCCTGGACGGGATTATCACCACCAACTGTCCCTAATCCTCGATGTTCTGGGCACGCCCACCCTTGATGATTTTTACGCCATCTCCTCTTCACGTTCTCGCGAATACATCCGAGCGCTACCCTTCAGAAAGAAGAAATTTTTTGGAAAACCCGTTCATGAAGGCGGCGTTCGAGGCTTCGAGGGAAAGAATCCCCTCGCTATTGATCTAATGGAAAAATGTTTGAGTTTCAATCCAAAACGCAGGATTGACGTGGAAGGCGCTTTAGCTCATCCCTATCTGTCAGTACATCTTGTGTTCCTTTACCGAGCCCTTCGTTCAACTTATTCAAACTTTGCAGTGCACCATACCATGACCCTTCAGATGAACCCGGTGCTGAGCGCGTTGACAGCGAATTCTGGTCTTTTGACACCTTCAACAACGGCAAAGGTCTCAGCAAGGAAGAGTTAAAGGTGTTGATTTACGAAGAAGTTTTGCGTGGGGCGAAATAGGCGCACTTTTCAACCAATTTCTTGGGTGGATCGTATAATGGATAGGATGGACTGGGGTAATGTGGGCCATTACCATGGACGTTACCTTCTCATTTCGTTTCTCAAGGTTCTTCATTTATATTCTTCATTATTCTCCAAAACCTCTGCCCAACTCACTTTGTCAATTCCGCACTTGTACTCTACATTGTACCAGTATTTTTTCACCAACCAATGCTTCTGTTACTTATTTACATTTTTCGGCGTGTCCTACCTATCGAGTTGGACATGCCGAGATAAATTAATGCTCAATTTTTTTCATGGCTGACCATGACGCTTTGACCCGCCGCTTTAATCTTTTTTGATGACGGCCTTTGCTACGATCACAGCGATAACCAACTACCTCCAATCTTCCTTTTGTCCTTGTAGCTTTCTTGCATCTTCCTTCTTCATGCACTGCACTGATTATCGTTGTCATCATAGTCATCCTCGTCTCGTACAAATATACCTTCAAGTCATATCTCATCTCATCTCTCCATTCCATGTCCATCTCAATATTTATCTCTCTCAGGTTTATTCTATGCAAAGAAGCGTCGGAACATTCATTATAGTGTAATATTTGAGAACTGCGTTATCATCGAAAAAGCCTCAAGAATCAGAACTCATTAAGCTTCTTCTGCTCTGGCCGCCCTTCGAGCCTTCTTCGCGGCGTTGGCAGCGGCCGCCTTGGCCTTTTTGGCGTCTGCTTTTGCAGCCTATGTATCAAAAGCCAAGGTCAGTTTGGACAAAAAAGGACGTCTTGTTTACACAGACCTTTTCCTCTTCCTCTTTTTTCTTCTTCTCCTCCTCCTCTTGGGCCTTGCTCTTTTGGGGCGTAGCTGCACCAGACGCAGGGGCCGATTTGGCAGCTTTCTTAGCCTCACGGGCTTCCTTTTCTTGTTGCTTGATACGCTTGATTCGCGGATCGAGACTAGCGCAGGATCATGAAAATCACGAGGGCGTAAGTTCAAATTGATGAAATAAATGAAAAGTTGGTAGCTAACCTCAAGGTCAGATCCACCAATTGCCTCAAACGTGCGATATCTTCTTTCTTTCTTCGAGCCCTCTCGCTTTTATTTTTCTTCTCGGTGTACCTCTTATCATCACGGTTATCACTTCCCTCGTTAATCTCCTTGTCGAGCCACTCAAAGCTTCTCCAACTATCAAAGTTATACCAGATGTCGTAAAAGCCCTCGACGTGTTCTTTGCTGGCGTCGATGTCTCCAAGCATCGGTACAGGCTGTTTTCTAGAGAATCTGGATTCGCGCTCGAAAATGGGGCCAAAGGTTTTGAAGAACTCTTGATCGGATAAGCCAGTTTTGTTTTTGGAGAAGGCGGAGGGAATGGGATCGTCCTCTTGGGAGTCCATGAGCTCATGGTCGACAGAGTCATACTGGCGACGTTTCTCTGGATTGGTAAGGACCTCGTGAGCTTTGGCGATACATTTGAAGAACGCATCATCATTGGTGTTGAGATTGACGCCAGCAAGAAGAGACGATGTAGACTGCGGTGTACTGGAGGTGACCTTTTTATCCGGGTGGTGTTTGAGCACCTTTTTGCGGTCTGAAGGAAGAGACTGAGTATCGAAAGAAGGAAAGAAAGCCAATAGGAAATGAACACACGAGCAATTTTGATCTGCTCAGCGGTAGCTTTGTATCGTAGATGTGATAGACCTAGGACAGCATAATAATCATGTCTCTATAGCCAGTTTTCAGTTGGAAGTATTCAAATGGAGGAAAGGTGTATCATACTTTCCACTCTTTAGGATCCAAAGCCAGAAGTTCTGCTGATTCTGGCTCATCTCCAACGCCTAGATCATCGTCACCATTGGCAGCAGAGTTTTGAAGCTCCTCGAGTTTCTGACGCTCTTTCTCGAGGTGAGCGTCGTGAGCCTCGAAGGAATGATCATGGTGAATCGTCAAGCGAAGATGAGAAACAAATGCCGGTCCTACTGGAAGCAGTCGGATGGAAGAGGGACCAGCAATCGACACTTTAGATGTAGACGGGAGAGTATAAGTTTTGGGCAGGACATTCGTTTGGATCGTTGCCATTTTTCTGGTGCAGTTCCAAAAAAAAAAAAAAAAGTGGTATGCAAACTGATTCCGTAAGCGGTATCGGTAGACGCTCTACAATTAAACGCTTTGGTTTCTAATACAAGTGTCTGGTGGTGTGTCCTCGTCTCCTCTTTCGCCTGCTGCTACTGCTCAGTGCTGTTGGCCCTGAGGCTACGATAAAGCCTCGGTCACGGGCGATTATGAACACGGAATTCTTCGCCTTTGAAATGTTATCTAATGGGAGTTAGACTGAGATACTAGCCTCACTCGCTATACAGGTCAGATTGTCTGATTACAAGCACCTGGCTCACTTTTTTACTCTAGCCGGTTCGCGTACCACACTGCTCGTCCTCCGTCAGCCCTTCAGAACGACCGTTATCGCAAACTTTCTGATTCAATTGTGGACTCTATGGCTGTAGGGAATACGTCTTTGAAACTCTTCAGACCAGCTGGTAGGAAATTTCAGTGAGAAGACAGCTTTCATACTATCTGCTGCGTCAAGTTCTTGCGCTGACGCCATAATCATGATTGCCCGCCTGTTTTGTAAGTCAATTCAGACTATACCATCACTCCACGAATCGGAGTGCATTCCATGAATGCGCCCGAAGCTGACTGTTGTTCCGTTCCAGAAACGTACATTGGACGTATTATCTGTAGTGAACCCGAAATGATGCATAAAACATTTTCAACCTCCGTCGCACTAAGGCAGCACGTATTACTCTGTAGCTTTGGAGCAGTCTCCAATCGTTGTATAACGATAGGCTGTCTCCCAAGTGGAACGACTGGAATGTGATAGTTTTCCCATTTTGACGTGGCATCTTGACCTCAAGGGTAATCAACGTCTTCTGAGTATCTTACCAGTCCACCTGTATGCAGGACATAGGCCCGCAGGTATTTCTGATCGTGCATACGAGCTCATATACCGTGGTCCTTGATACGCATTTTTTTCACAGGAGTTGCCAGCAGTTCCCGCTCCAGGTAAATGATTCGCGGGAGCGCACGCGGCGCTTCTTCCTCCGAGTCGTAGTTTGAAACGCTAAGTTTGTCTGGAATCGTACCAGGACCTAGTGCTACTGTATGCCTCCGTATACTCAGCACTCGCAATCCATGACATGATTCCCATTTGAATTGTAAGTCTGTTCACACTACAATCACCATGTAATACCCACCTCCGCACGTTCATAATGATCATGCGTTCCTTCGTCCAATATACAAAGCACTGAATACCTGCAGCTGAATTTGGTTCTTCCGACTCATGGAACTGGGTCAAGCACCGCCGATCTTTGAGTTAATCTCGCTTTCCTAGGTACGTCTCCACTAAAATTTTCATGAAAAAGACCCCATGTTTTTGGCTTTTAGCCAATATCTGGACATTCCCTGTAGTAGATGAGAATCAAATGGGAAAAAATTGCTTACCTTGCTATACTTTTCGACCTTTCTTCTCTTCTGCTCAGTTAAGTGATCAATCCATCTGCTGCGTGTTTTAATGTGGCAGGCAAATCTCGCACTGCGCGTTGCCCAAGACCAAAGAGAACTGGCAAGCAACTTCGCTCCACGCGTTCAGAAGCAGCGCTAACCTGGACACTATCTTCTGCCTTGTATCAGCAGTGCATTGCGAGTTGGGATCCGCAGAGCTGCGTCTAGAAACGGTAATGCAGTGAAAATACACGTAGTAACACCGTGACATTGGATCTATCATCCGGATGGATCCGCTCCTCTTTACTGTAATAGAGTTCTGCTGAGTTGAAATCAGTATTTGACCGGGTCAGCGGAAGGAAAGAATCATAACCAAATCCTGACCTGCGAATTTTAATCTTCCAGGAAATGACCGAATTGGAGTGCACGTGTGGACGTCAACTTCTCTTCTCATCTCTTCGAATGCACATCAGGTCCTCTTCAATTTCAATCCACTTTCTATATAGAGGGACATAGATATACAGTATGAAGACCAAACGCAAAATTCCTTATTCCCATCCATTGTCATGGCCTCCCGATATTCTTCTACATCTGCCTCTACCTCAGCTTTAGCCATGCACTCGCATACCCATAACTCACCCTCCTCGAGTCCTGGCAGCAGCCGCGAGGTGTGGATTGATCCCGCCTCCCTACCTAACGAAGGCGACATTAGTACTGTCTCTGGTAACGCGCCAGGCTACGTTAAGCAGCTCAACTACAACACGTATCATTCCTATGGCGTTGGCGCTGAGGATTGTTTTGGCTACAAAGTTGGAAAGGAAGTCAAATTTGTCGACGTGAGCATAAACAGGAAGCTTGATCGCCAAGAAAGGCTGGAGGCAACAACTGTCGCGGAGGTTGTTGTCAATAAATGTACGTTAAATTTGATGTTACATTCTAAGGGTCTGGAATCAATGTTGTTACTAGACATGTTGAATGGAGCTGGGATGCTGCATGGGGGATGCGTAGCATACCTCATCGACAAGTACGACCATTCTAATCATCTTTCAATGTGTCCGTTCCCTGATGTGATGTTCCCTCAATAGTTGCTGTAGCACACCGCTCATTGTCCTCGGATTGATTCAAAATGTCAATGGTGTTGGTGTTACCCAGGCCATGAATGTTCTATTTCACTCTCCCGCACCTGTGTCAGTAACATTCCGGGTTCCCTGCCACTTTCATGTTCTGATTTTTTTTTCCAGAGGTACATGTTTACAAATCAAAAGCACATCTGTTTCCCTAGGTGGCCGGGTTATGACATCCAGATGCGAGGTATGTCTTTCTGTTGGAATATCTTCCCTCCCCTGACCTGACAGCTTTTACTCGACGTTGATCAGGTAGTAGATAAGCATACGGGAAGGCCTGTTGCCTCTGCATTCTTGAACAAAATGCAGCCCAACCAGACGAAGTTATGATAACCTTATTGTATTGCACATTGCCCATCATCCTCAAGAAGCATTCTCTCGTCCGACTGGTGGGCAATCACACTTTTATGTATTGGACCAAGAATCAGTGTATTTTAAGAGCCTTTTATAGCATTATCTAGATCCTGCGACTGTATTGCATTCGTTGAACAATAAAATAGTCACTGCCTTTCGCAATATCAGTCTCCTTTGACCCCCATTTGGACGATGCGACAGCAGACACAGACACGACTCGGGCTGCGACATAGACTGACCTGGACCGTTCTGTACATCTTCTGCGGATACATATGTAGATTATCTATGTGACTTCTTCGTAATGTTCTCATGATTGATGCATACAAAGCTTTTCTTAGTGCCACGGTTCCTTCCGTGATTCCGCTGCCCCTCTGGACGTTTCCATTTGCATACAAAAGGGTGTAGCCGAGGACTCCCATCGTGCGCGCGCTCTCGACAGCAACAATGTCAAAAGTCATGTATGTTGTACATCTTGACTGCAGTGAACCTCTCGTACATATTGCCCAGTTTGATCTTCGCTGTGTGGACATGTTGAAAATTCTTTCAGGTGGTTTGTTCTTACCGATGCCGTTTGGCTTGTACAATGTATGGTTATCGGCAAATGGGGAGCCCCTCTAAGACTCTTTCAGTCTTCCTGGCTCATACACGAACACACGCCACAATCCAGATACAAGGGGTGGAACTCGCCGACAGCCACCATCTCCCAGCTCTTCCTCTCAACCTCCTCTGTAAGTTCCGCGAGTCAAGTATCCCACAAATACTACAAGGCGGCTTTAGGCCCTATACACAAATCTGATTGTTTTCTGATTTCTCATGTTTGTGTGACTATTTCTGAACCTGTTATGAATGCACGGTTTATCTGCTTCCACAGGAAGCATGTCATCTATCTGTAAGTTTTTGGTGTTTCTTGATGGACGTGTAAATGGAAGTTTCGCAATGATCAATATCATAGTACTTTCCAGATATACATCTATGGACGGATAGTGCGTCCCTTGCTGCGAAAGGTAAAGAAGGTCATGACCATAGAGGACGCTCACCCAAAGATTTCTAGAACCTACATACACCTACATACTCGCCGTTAGCCCCCTGACTGCTAAAAACTATTTGACAGTACTTACCTAGCTCTTCAAGTTGAGAACGGGGTAGTGATTCCGATCCCGCAATGACCGAGGGGCTCCTCCATCATCCTGCAGTCGTTTGAGGGTCTCAGAAGGTTCGCATCATAATATCAAGAATCTTGCAGTACACTTCCGTTTACAGTGACGAAGTTAGATGACCCGGTAAACAAGTACGTCCTCAGAGCTCAACAAAGACGGGGAGGTCTGGTTATGCTTGCTATCGGACTATTCTTCGAAGGTTTAGCAATTGATACTGAATAGATAAACAAATAGTGCAGTGGGAAATCAGGGTTGAACCTTGTAATACGTGAAGTAATTGACAAAGGGCACGGTGATCCAGTATGAAAGAGGATGATGCCTACGTCTCGCAAGATATATAAAAAAAGAAAAGACATACAAGTTTCTAATCTCCCATTCAAAGCTGTTCATGATTTCCGTTTTCATTGATTCGCCCATGTCGGCGCTGCTACAACAAGGGTGCTCGGCTAGGAATCATGATTGGCCATCCTCCTAGGAGTTCAGCGTTGTCAGGGAACGTTCGAATTGTATCGGCGGGTGGAATATTCGAGACTTACCCCGGCCAAGCATCGGTCTGTATAGCTCTCGAACTATTCATTCCTATTCATAATACGAGTAAAGTTTCCGTTACTTATGACCTGGGCGGCTGCGAGGCTATAGTACAGCCCGAGGAGCGTCAACGGTGGGGAAATAGAAGACGCTCCTAGGAGCTTGGACAATGTAAAATTCAAAGCATGAATCCCCCTTGAATGCTAGTGATACAGTAAATCATCTGACATATGCTTTGACTAGATCTTTACAGGCGTTATTGCACACCAGGCACACGTGAAACAATCCAATTCTTCTACCTTCAGCAGTCATGATCTGAGCGATTAGATATATAGTGAAAAATGCATGGTCTATGTGTTGGGTCCCGCAGAAACATGAACGAGCTCAGATACCACCCCGGCGTTTTGCACTAACATATACCTTAACCTTCTCTCCTCGACCTTCTCTTGCCTCGTCTTCTGTTTCTTTCTGAAGTGCTTTGATTCTCCCAACGGAGCCCTTGTTTTTGATTAGTCGCAGATCCGTGTGGAGAGCCAGGGAGGAAACAATGGATGGAGAGAGCGAGCGACTCGTCGGGGAAGTGACGGGTGGCGGAGAAGATTGAGGAGACGCAGTTGGAGTAGTTACTGCAGAAGACGCGACCGTGGTTAAAGGTTGTGTTTGATCAGAGATCCAGCCTCGCCATCTTGATTCTACCATTCCCGCAAGTAGGTGGAGATCGACGACGTTCTTCGAAAGATTCGATATAATCAGTGTTTTGAGGTTGGGGAGAAGCACCTCGTCGGATGAAACAGGTATACCTGTGGAGTTTGATTCATTTAATGTTAGAACGGAACACTTCAGAGGTACAATGGCAAGCAAGCTTTAAAGAATACACACCTAACACACGATGAGCAGCATTTATTGCTGCAGGTGTACGCGCACCATCACTGTTATCATTTGCACTGTCTACATTCTGCCCAGATGCTAAGGCTGAAGCAAAGCCAGAGCTTGACATAGAAGGACCGACTCCGAATCCAGGACTGAACGGTCCTGGACTCTGAGTATGAGAGGGAGTGATGATATGGGTATGTGCATTGGAATCCCCAGGCGTTTCATCAACCTTCCCTGGTACAATCAACGAACTCATACTAGGAGTCAGTGCACCAGGCGAGAGCTGCATTCCAGCGGCTGCAAGATGCGCAGAAGCCGCAGCAATATGAGGATTATTTGCTAAATGAGGAGGGAGACCAGGGAGTGGCGAATTACCATGGGACTGCGAGCCTACATGCTGCAGGTGCAATGGGATCGCTGATGCAGGAGGAAGGGAGTTAAACGATCGATCACCAGACAATCCAGGACTGAAAGCACTTGACAAGCTATCTGCGCGCAGAGAGCCGGAAGAACTGGAATTGAGACCTAAAGCTGGAGTCATACCGAATCCAGGGGTCATGGCTGCCATTGCTGAAGTCATTCCACCAATCACAGGTGTCCCGGGGAGGCTTACGCTACTTTTCAGCAAATTGATTCCTCCGTCTCCGTCTCCGCTACGACTCAAAGCAGTAAAGAACCGATCATAAGGAGAAGGGTTCCGAACAGGCGTCCAATCTTCCAGAACCAATGTAGTAAGACTAGAAGCAGACCTCAAGACCTCTTCCAAGGTAGCGGTTAACGGGACAATATTTGGGATATTGGAAAATGAAGGAGTTTGAGAGTTACTGGATAAGGGAGTAAACGGAGATCCGGCAGGACCATTTTCAGATAATGGCGACGGAGGGAGGGACGAGGGAAGGGACGAGCTTGACATTGACCTTGCTAGTGCGCCCTCGGGTTCCGTTAGGAACAGACTTCCACTCAAGGTCAGCTTTTCCAGCTTCGAGTTTCCGTTCGAGCGTCGAACGAACCCGAGGAGGTTACCAAAGGACGCCTGTGCGGTGCTTTCAAGGGTCAATTCGGCCAGATTGGGAAGATAGAGCGAGTCAAGGACGACAGCAAAAGGGATGCATTTTAGCACTAGGGATTTTAGGGAATTGTGCTCGATTATGCGGGATTTGGGTAAAGGATCGTCATTAGGATCTTCGGGGTGAAGAGAAGGGAGAACCGAGATGAGTTCAGCATGTTGAAGAGCTGGTGCGCTGAGAAGCATTCTGAGAAAGTCCGAACGAACTCTTTCCTTGAGAACGATGCGAGTGAGAGCTGACCAAGGAAGTCGCAAAGCCTTACATCTCGGAATCGAATCGAACTCGACGCTTTTGAGGGCCGGGCAGAGTGAAAAGACATTGAGATCAGGTATCTTTGTTTGATCTGACCCAAGACTTAGCCTTAAGTGAGAGAGAAGTGGGAATCCAAGCGGTGCCATCTGCGCCGAGAGGGTGTTCAAGAGGAACAATGATATATGTAAATCAAGGGAGTACCATCGAGTGTAATGTGCTGTAAGAATATCAAGGAGGTTTGCGTGAATCAATAGCATATCCGCGTACACGCGAAGTCGTAAATGAGTTCCATCGCGACCATTTTCTGAATGATTAGTTGAACTCCTGTCCAGAATTGTTCGAAGAATATCAACTGCACTTCTTTTATACTTCCTGATATCGTCAGCCTCTAAGCTGATTCGGGCCCACAGGTAAGCGAAGCTTAAGCCAACGAGACGGAAGGACCGCGATACACGTGTGAAAGCCCAGATATCTGTTGTTGGATCGAGTGTCACCCATCCGCCAGAAAGATCCCATAGGATGTGATACAGAATATCAGGAGGGAGGTTTAATATTGGAGCAGTCTGCGCTATCTGAGCGATGGATGAGGATGAGAGAACGTCAGCGGGAGGAAGAGATGATAATGTTCCAGGAGGCATGGCTTTGGGCAATGTATAAGGGGAGTATGAGAGAGTGAATCCTTGGGTCATTGGAAACCTGAATTATTATTCAACCTAAATATCGTGCTAGGACAAGATCATGGCTTACGACTTCAAGCAAATATTGGGAGTTAGCAATGCAGGTCAAGCTTGTCCAAGAGATTGACAAGTAGAGAATATAAACGAAGCAACGAGGTTTCTGAGGCAGGAGAGGACGTAAAATTTTCCATGGTCGATGAATCGATGACATATTCTGCTCCGAGCTGCCGGAACGAATTCCGAAGCAGATATTTATTCCGAAATTTGCAGCCCCACAGTTATTTTGGAAGCTGATTAGTACTTGCAGAAGGATGTGCACTTGTTGCACTTAACCCGAGCACCAATTAATCTTGGGATTCTTGAATAATTCAGAGGGAACCGAGGTTGCGGTCACGCTGGCAGATTCGTGAAGTTTAATGTCATCAAGGTATAAATGAAAGTCAAGTCGGGCGTAAAAAGAAAATAGGATAGAGAAAAACAAGAGGAAAGACGAGAGCAAAGGGAATATGTAGAGTGGGCGAGTTTAGGTATGTATCTGATCATGAGCTGAAAAGAAAGAAGGGATGAGTTTCCAAGCTGGGGAGGTAGGGTGAATTGCGGAATGAATATACCAGGACCAACACCGACAACGACAGAATCCATCATGTCAATAGATATATAAACTAGGCCCAGAGGGCATCCATTACTCCGTCATAGCATTAAAAACAGAAACATCCCAACATGATTCTCCCTTGCTCAACCATCTCGTCATTACCAGCACCATACGACAACATAGCACCACACCTATTCCAGCACTCTGATCCAGATCGTTGGAATTACAGCACCATTGAAAGGCGCTTAGATGACAATACACTTGCTTCCCTTCTTCTTGCCTGGTCGGGAAAGCAACGCAGCACGGGTAGCGTACTGGAAAACTTCACGAACGCCTTCACCAGACTTGGCTGAACATTCGAGGTAGTGCTTGGCGCCAATCTTCTGAGCAACAGCCATAGCCTAAAGATTTGAAGAATGCAAATGTTGAGTTGAAATGGATTTATCAAAGCAGACAAACTTACTTCTTCGGGCGTTACCGGTCTTTGGCTCGTCTTTCTGAGCTCCTCAATGACCCTGGCGTCTCGACGAAGATCCTTTTTGCAACCAACGAGGATGATAGGTAGACCAGCACAGAAATGCATCACTTCAGATATCCACTGTAAACCAGCGGATATAATAAAAATTTAGCTTTAACAGACAATAAAAGGGCAAATAACTACAGACCTTTTCTTGAACGTTGTCGAGAGAGTCAGGGCTGTCAACGGCAAAACAGATTAAGATGACATGGGAATCCGGGTATGAAAGGGGTCTGAGACGGTCATAATCTTCCTGACCGGCGGTATCCCATAAGGCAAGTTCAACGTGCTTTCCGTCGACTTCGACGTCGGCAACATAGTTCTCGAAGACAGTGGGTACATAGACCTACAGTTTGGGATGTCAGCAGCCGTAAGCGTTCATGTGGCGTGAAACAAGAAAGCTGGCGTATGTAGCCCAATGCTGTAAGAAACATCAGACTCACCTCAGGAAATGTTCCTTTGGAGAACACAATCAACAAGCAGGTCTATAAATTGTGTGTTGATGAAGTTCGACGTCAGTAAGCATAGCGGCGATTCCAAAGCGTAGCAGGTGCAAAAAGACAATGCAAACAAGCAGAGGCAGATACACATCAACGAAGCAACAATGGAAGTCGAACGCCCGTGAAAAGGTGTAGAAAGGTTGTCATTTGGGCCAAAGCAGTCGTAGCCAACGTTGTATGTGAAAGCAGTCAAAGAGTGAAGAAGAGGTAGCAGCATCATTGGTTGTCAGTGAACAAGAATCAATGGACAGAAAGAAATAGCGAACCTTTCCACAAGCACCATCCCCAACGATAACGAGTTTCCTCCTAATTTCAGACATCTTCTCCAGCAAAGCAAATAGGTATACGGAGGTAAGTGAAGCAGACGACTGGTAGTAAAGGAATAAAGACCAACAAGTCAGTGCAGTGGAGGTTGTAGTATGAGGTCAACGACGGCCTCGAGGTGGTATTTGTCGAGTCGGACGAAGGCTTCAACCGCTGACACCACTTTTCGAGCGGCGATTCAATTTAAAGCACAGCTTTGCTGAAATAAGCACATGTGATCATAGTGCTTTAAAACTCCGCCAGCGCTTACAGCTTAGAACTAACTTCACCGGATATTCTCATGAAAAAGTATCTATAGTATATTCGCCACTCTAAGCTGCTTCTTTCTGATTAAAGTCCATACTGGATTTCGCAGGCGGCAGATTTTAGTCTCCGATGCAAACATAGCATCCCCTCACAATGCTCCTCGTTGATATCACTGAAACGTTGATATAACTAAAATTGCGAGAACAGAATTGAGGGGATCAGAAAGATGGAGGAAGATTAGGCACGTTCAGAAGAGGTGCAAGTACACTATCCTGGGATCCTCACAGCAACGGAAGCCAGAACTCAACTCTCATAGTAAGGATCAGCTACTATGGCTGTATATCCCAGGACGTCTTCATGTACCGCTCTCAGTTTCGACTGGGCTGTATAAGCGTCGAGGGCAATGAAAATTTGTCTGCTTGCGGAAAAAAACATACATAGCATACAACGGGCTGTTCTTTCCGCGAATGTCCTGTCACGGTGCGAGCCAGTATTATGCATTATGGATTTCCAGTCATCCGTTCTACGCACGCTGAGTCCTACGAATCGGGATTGCCCAGATTGAAGTCTGGCTAGAAGTATTACTACTTGGGCAAAGAATAAGTACGTTTCCAGAACTTGGAAGAATCCTTGAGTCCTGTATTTCAGGCAAATTTCGCCTGATTAAAAGGAAAGTCTTGGGGAGCACAGAGAGACCATGAGCCATTGAAGTGAGAGCACCTGTAGAAAAAGACAGTAGGAGACTAGAAAGATTAAAAGGAACGATTCCTGTATGTGGGTATGAGGGTTCAAGTAATATAAAAAAAGAAATTTCGCGATCGGAGACAATTATTCCCACGACCGACCTAGAGTGTTTCGTCCATCACGACGCTACGACTCTCTTACTTCTTTCCCTCACCGCCTATTGCCATCATCATCCCTCGACACGCTGCGCCTGCTTTCAGGCTGCAGTGCTACCTACTTGTTACACTACATCTTCCTCGAAATTAGCCTTTTTCGACAACCATGAACCGGCAGTCGACTCTTCACCAGCGCCTCGAGGCTGTCACCGACCTCTCACAACTCACTGGACTTTCTGACGATGTTATCGTAGCATGTATCAGAGAAAGGTTTATGGCCGACAACATCTACACTAATATAGGCACTTCCGCCTTGGTTGCCTTGAATCCTCATAAATACGTGTCCTCGAATGCCGACAGTGTTCTCCAGAAATACGCTTCTGAATATCGGAATACTAGTCTACCTAAGGAGCCTCTGCCGCCTCATATGTTTCAGCTCGCCAACAATGTTTACTATCACATGAAGAGGACTACACAAGATCAGAGCATACTTTTTGGGTGAGGTTTCCATGTAGTAACTTTCGGCATCTCTCTAATCATGTTTCTAGTGGAGAAACGGCCTCTGGCAAATCAGAATCTCGTCGACTGGCGATTAAGGCCATCCTTGAGCTCTCTGTTTCTAACCCTGGAAAGAAGGGTGCGAAACTTGCTAATCAGGTTCCTGCCGCTGAATTCGTTCTCGAATCGTTCGGTAACGCTCGCACGCTCTTTAATCCGAATGCTTCACGCTTCGGAAAATACACCGAGTTGCAATTCAGTGAGCGTGGACGGCTTACCGGTGTTAAGACCCTTGAATATTATCTCGAACGGAATCGAGTTGCCGGAGCACCTAGTGGCGAACGAAATTTCCACATCTTTTACTATCTGGTCGCTGGTGCTACACCTGAAGAACGACAACATCTTCATCTAGTTGACAAGACAGCATATCGTTACCTTGGTCAACGGAATGTCACGGCTAGACCCAACGGCGCCAAGGACGACGACGCCTTGAGGTTCGAGCAACTCAAAGTAGCTCTAAAAACCATCGGTCTTTCAAAGAGACATGTTGCTCAAACTTGTCAACTGCTGGCTGCTATCCTCCACCTCGGCAACTTAGAGTTCGTCACTGATCGGAGCCGCAACGAAGATGCTGCTGTCGTGCGTAACACCGACGTTTGTGCTATAGTCGCCGACTTTCTCGGTGTCCAACCGGGGGAGCTAGAGCAATCTCTATCCTACCGATCCAAGCTGGTCAAGAAGGAGATGTGCACCATCTTCCTTGACCCAGACGGTGCTTCGGACAACCGAGATGACCTTGCTAAGGCTTTATACTCCCTTCTCTTCTCTTGGCTCAATGAGCACATCAATCAGCGCCTGTGCAAGGATGACTTTTCTACTTTCATCGGTCTCTTCGACCTCCCGGGTCCACAAAATATGACATCTCGACCCAATTCCCTTGATCAGTTCTGTATCAACTTCGCCAATGAAAGACTTCAGCATTGGACTCAGAAGCGTCTTTTCGAAGCTCATGTGAACGAATACGCCGCCGAAGGTATTGCTCACTTTGTACCTTCCGTAGCATATTTCGACAATACCGAGTGTATTCGGCTCCTCCAAAACAAGCCCGGTGGTCTTATTCATATCATGGATGACCAGGCTCGTCGTCAGCCCAAGAAGACGAACCATACAATGGTCGAAGCGTTCCAGAAACGCTGGGGGAATCACTCGTCGTTCAAAACCGGTAATATCGATCGATCAGGTTTTCCCACTTTCACTGTCAATCACTTCAATGGCCCAGTAACGTATTCGTCGGAAAACTTCATTGAAAGGAACCAGGACGAACTGAACTCAGATTTCGTAAGTCTTTTGCGGGGCATCGAGGACATGGAGGGTAGCGGATCTATCAATCCCTTCGTTAAAGGACTTTTCAGCGGGAAGCAAATTGCTACGACGGCTCATCCACGGAACGAGGATACAATTGTCACTGCTCAGCAGAATGTCAAACCAATGCGGGCTCCGTCAACCAGACGGAAGGGAACTATCAAACGGATGTCGACCGTCAAAGAAGGCGTAGAAGTCGATGATGACGACGGCATGGGGAATGTCTCTGGTCTTGGATCTTCCAACGGTACCGCTTGCGTTGCAGGCGAGTTTCGTGCCGCTTTGGATACTCTCTTCGAGACGATTGACGATACTCAGTCGTGGCACGTATTTTGTATCAACCCCAACGATTCGCAGTTGCCGAACCAGCTTGAAGGGAGGAGCGTCAAAGGTCAAGTGAGAAGCCTGGGTTTGACAGAAATCGCCAAAAGATGTGTGAACGTGTTCGAGGTCAACATGATGCCTGAAGAGTTTTGCGATAGGTACAAAGAAGGTCTTCAGGAGGCTGGTGTTGTCAGTGGTGATGATCGTGAACAAATTGAAAATGCGAGGTCCGCGCTCGGTCTGAATGAGAACGATATCGTTCTTGGTCAACATAAGGTTAGTTTTTCTCTCTTCGCCTGTAGTTCTATCCCTCGATCGTTTGGCAGGTTTTCCTCTCCCAAGCTGCTTTCCACCTCTTAGAAGACCAGCTTCGCTCCCGGGATGTCGAGGAACAAAAGCGCAATCGGCTTCGTGATGCTGAAGCCGAATCCGGCCTTGAACCCCGAGGCGCTGGCGACCCATACGCGCCTTACTCGTACCCGAATGCCGATGGTGAAGCTGCTTGGTCCGCTGGGCATAACGAAAACTATAGCGCTTCCAATCAGCAATTGCCTCTAGTTGCCAACGCCTCCCCTTTCCAGCGTGCAGACCTTTATGACGACGAGCTCGGTGATGATCGTTCATTTCGTAGCGAAGACTTTGACGGTCGGAGCAAGTTCACCAGCCAGAGAGATGACTCCGTATCCAATTTTGGATCCGAATCATACGCGCCGTCGAGGAATATGTTCCAGAATGCTGACAAGGCTGCGTTGGTGAATAAGGAAGCTTTGGCTGGTGAAATCCAAGAGGGCGAAACTACTGAGGTAGTCAAAGAGACCTCTGCGCGTCGAAGGTGGGTAGCTCTCTGTTGGGTCCTGACGTGGTGGGTCCCAAGTCCATTCTTAAAATGGATTGGTCGGATGAAGCGTGAGGATGTACGGCAAGCTTGGAGAGAGAAACTTGCGCTCAACATAATCATTTGGTTCTGCTGCGGTGTCTCGATTTTCATCATCGCCGTGCTTGGTCTTGTCATCTGTCCCACCCAACATGTCTTTAGTTCGGGTGAATTGTCCTCGCATGACAGCACTGCGACTGAAGTGTATACCTCGATCCGAGGTGAAGTCTTCGACCTGGGCATCATATCTGAGGCGCATCAACACGTTGTCAGTGTCGTGCCTACCAAGTCTATCCTCAAGTACGGCGGGACAAGCTCAGACAACATCTTTCCTGTTCAGGTATCGTTGTTTTGTTTTGATTGTTATTTCGACTTTCTTTGACTTGTCATTGAACTTCGTTGTGTAGATCAGCGCCCTTTGCAACGGTGTCACTGGCACCGTCAGCCCTTTTGTTGCTCTGGACACGACAAACAATTCCGACATTAACGCACAGTACCACGACTTCCGTATCAACACCAATGACTCCCGACCAGATTGGTACTTCGAGAGTATGGTGACCATGCGCTACACCGCTCGAGTTGGCTTTCTTGGGTACACCAAAGATGAAATAAATGACATGTCAAGCTCCGGGAACTCGGTTGGAATATACGACGGGATGATTTACGATGTGACCTCTTATGTTAGCTCTCAAGCGTCGCTCATCGCACCTCCGGGTTTCCAAGCACCTTCCGACACCGATAAAAACTTCATGGACCCCTCCGTCATGGATGTATTCAAGTTCAACAACGGGGGCGATATCACTAAAAGTTTGAATGCACTTGTGCCGAACACGATCAGTGCTGAAGTTCTCGAAAGACAGAAAGTCTGCCTGAGAAACCTGTTCCTCATTGGCAAAGTTGACAATCGAAATTCACCCCAGTGCTTATTCTCGAAGTACATCCTCCTGGCGTTATCCTTATTCATGGTTTCTGTCATCGGATTCAAGTTCTTGGCCTCAATCAACTTCAGCGCAGCTCGTTTACCGGAAGATCATGATAAATTTGTAATCTGCCAAGTTCCTTGTTATACCGAAGGCGACTCTTCTCTGCGCCGTACCATTGATTCACTTGCCCAAATGAAATATGATGATAAGCGTAAGCTGCTCGTCGTCATCTGTGATGGTATGATCGTTGGTTCAGGCAATGACCGGCCCACACCACGTATCGTTTTGGACATCCTTGGTGCTGACCCCAACCTGGATCCCGAACCTCTGAGTTTCCTCTCTCTCGGTGAGGGTGCCAAGCAACACAACATGGGAAAGATCTACTCTGGTCTATACGAGTGCGCTGGTCACGTCGTACCTTACATGGTCATCGTCAAAGTCGGTAAACCAAACGAACGATCTCGTCCTGGCAACCGTGGCAAGCGTGACTCGCAGATGATTCTCATGCACTTCTTGAACAAGGTAAATTTCTTTTCAATGTTTTGACTCGAGTTTCACGGATCGTGCTCTAGGTTCATTTCAACTCCCCCATGAACCCAATGGAACTGGAAATGTATCACCAAATCAAGAACGTCATTGGTGTCAACCCTACGTTCTACGAATATCTGTTCACCGTCGATGCTGATACCACTGTGGATCAATACTCGATCAATCGGCTCATTTCTGCGTATGTCTGTGTCATTTTCTCGTTCTTCGCAATGCTTAAGTTGGCTTTGTTCAACAGCATGATACACGACAAGAAGTTACTGGCATGTTGTGGGGAAACTGAGTTGTCTAACGCCAAGCAATCTATTCTCACAATGATGCAGGTTTGTAGCTTGAAGCGATCGGTCACTGTTCCCATTCTAAACTATCTTTTCATATCAGGTTTACGAGTACTTCATTTCCCATCACATGGCTAAGGCATTTGAAAGTCTCTTCGGTTCCGTCACCTGTCTGCCTGGTTGTTTCTCTCTATACCGACTTCGCGCGCCCGACACACATAAGCCGCTGTTCATCTCGAATCAGATTGTTCATGACTATTCGGAAAACCGTGTCGACACACTGCACATGAAGAACTTGTTGCACCTCGGAGAAGATCGTTACCTTACTACCCTTCTTCTCAAGCATTTCCCGACTCTCAAGACCCAATTCGTGCGAGATGCACATGCTTTCACTGTTGCTCCCGACGATTGGAAGGTTCTGCTCTCCCAGCGTCGACGTTGGATCAACTCCACGGTGCACAACCTCGGTGAATTGATGTTCCTGGAACAACTGTGTGGTTTCTGCTGCTTTTCAATGCGCTTTGTTGTCATGATCGATCTTATTTCCACCATTATTCAACCCGTCACTGTGGGCTATGTCAGTCAAATCGCACCTTATGCTCGTGATATTTTGTGACTGACTATACTCCACAGATTGTCTATTTAATCTATTCCGTGGCCGGCGCTGGTGAAGCGATCCCTACTTTGTCACTCATCATGATAGCTGCGATCTATGGTCTTCAGGCGCTCGTTTTCATTATGCGGCGCAAGTGGGATATGATTGGCTGGATGGTGTTTTATATCCTTGCCATTCCAATCTTCTCTTTATACCTGCCGCTCTACTCCTTCTGGCGAATGGACGACTTCTCTTGGGGTGCAACACGTCTAGTCATGGGTGAATCCGGCAAGAAACTCATAGTCCATGTGATTTTTCCTGTTATTTTCTTCCATTCTCTTTTTTAATGTTTCGCCTTTCAGGATGAAGGTAAATTTGACCCGAAGGCTATCCCGCTCAAGTCATGGACCGACTACGTACGTATATCAGTACTGAAGTAGAATTCACCTGTGCTAATTCTTTCCCCGCAGGAGAACGAATTATGGGACAAGGAATCCAATCACAGCATCGGCTCCTGGGTACCACCAAACAAGTTCCAGAACGAAGGTTACGCCGAATCACAAACAGCCTCTCTCTACGGCCGCGAGACATATTACGAACCTCAACGAGGGTATTCTCCTGCCCCTTCGCAAATGCAAACGATGTACCCTCCTCCGCCTGGTTATCAATCCGGCCGAAACACACCTCAGGCGAATCTACGCAATCCTATGGATACAATGTACGGTGGTCAACCTCAGTTCACACCATCACTTTACCAGCCCACGCCATCTCGACCGACGACGAATTACTTGGATATGGCTATACCAACGACGTCGAGTCCAGATAACGGTTCGCTATCTGGAGGTCCTTCGGATATGGACATCGAGCGAGCGGTTCAGGATATCATCCGGGTGGCGGATTTGAATTCAATCACAAAGAGAGGGATCAGGAGACAGCTGGAAGAACTGTTCGGGGTAGATCTGGCGGCTAGGAAGGCGACGATTAATGCTGCGATAGACAGGTGTCTTGCGGAGCAGGCTTCGTGAGGGCTACAGTTACCTTGATATGTTCCGGGATCGTTGAACTCTTCATGCTATGTGTGGGATTTTCACAAGCTTTCGTTCTTGTTTTGTTTTTCTGCGTTGCTACGTTCTCTGACACTTAATACCGAAGTACGCAATGTGTTGGTTCTCTACTCTAGGTTATTCAACGGACGGACTTGGCACTCCTTTTTTATGATATCGTATCCGTTCACCTTTTTCATTGTTCGTACAATACCATCACTTGGACTCGCACATCCTTTAGTTATCCTCTCACACTCTCACACTAGTAATAGTAGCTCTCAGACTCTTTGCTCTCAGACGTTGTACATTCAAACTGTCGCTATCCTATAGATTCTGTCAAGACAATTGCATACATGGATACATTCATGATTATCACGCCTGGTGTTCGTTAGACACGTCAAAGCTGTGCATATCAAACCTGATTTGGAAGTGGACATCTCCGAAGAAAAGTATAGCTCTCACTGAGTTTGGACTAGGTGATTACTTGTCGCACTGGCACTGTTATTCTCCAGTCAATGCGGGGTAACAAAAAGGAATTGCGGGCAGCTCGTGCTTGGTAATGAAGATGAAAGATTTGTTCCACGAGAGGAACGGAGGAAAGCGTAGTTGAGAACATCTCCTGAACTACACGCAGAATTTGTAGACAAAGAAATAAGGGTCGAATGGAGTATGCCTGTACTCTACTCGCCGCTCGAGTCGTATTCTTCAAGGTATAGGCATCGTTGGGCCTTCGTTGAGGCTTTTATCCTGCAGTTAAGTTGGGCGAAAGGAAGATAAGATCGCTTTGGCCCAAGTTCATCCTATTTTGTCAAGAATAGAGGCCCGACGGTTGTTCCGGTCGCGGCGCCCTTCTTCATTATCATACATGTTTTAGTTTACAGTGCCTTTATGTATTTGATATTCTAGTTATTTTATATACTCAGTATGTAGTCCTGAATCGACAACGGTTTC